>JAOYMZ010092520.1:0-10484 GCA_025802335.1 Pinguicula primuliflora | reverse complement strand
GCTTAAATCTTGGTGTTTAGGGAATGAAATGGACTAAAATGTAGCATGAAATAAGCCCTAATTAGGTGCTTATCAGTTGGCATACATTAGATCTTCAAAACTATTTTCATCGATTAATTGTACTTATTGTTGACTTATTCCAAATAGATTGTTCAAAGAAGAAGACGAAATATGGAAGGACGCTCAGTATGTCTTCAAATTATAGTACTTAATGTTATCAAATTATACTAAGTACTTACTTTTTGTCATTGCTATAGTCATATGCTAATCATGACATCATCAATAATAATAGTACTCTTTATTATCAGACTACAAATCTGTAAGTGTTCTATCTTCAATCAAACAGCACATTCTCTAATTCACGCTTTTGACTCAATTATGCTCATGTCTATGATCATGCACAATATTGTCTGACGTATTGTTTGCACTTTAAATATTTGCAGTAACAATCTGGAAGGTGAACAATTGCCACTTCAAGTATAATTAGATCAACACACATACCCATCATTTCCGTGAGTGCCCAATATCCATTAAACACACATTACCTAATTAACATATTTAGTGATGTGCATCATTTTTTAACCTCAAACACCGGTTCAATCGAACATTTGCAGTGAAGCTCAGGAAGATGCAAAGTATTTAGATAACATATATAATGATGTAGAGCATGGGTCGTTGTCAGTAGTGGGCCATTTGCATTCAGAAAGACAATACTTGGGCGCAATGGACATCGAATGTACCTCATGTCAGGCCCTACATTAGATGGACGAAAAGTTAGCGCATTCCTAAAAAAGAAAGCCACTATTTGGTTCGTGTTGTCTTCATGGAAAAGTGAGGCTACTGCTATTAGATAAACCGCCACCAGTACTTTTGGAGCTGTACAATGGGGACAGCCATCAATCGAGGTCATTTCGACAGTTCATTCGGCAGTTCAATACAGCCAATACTTTTACGAGTCTCAGAGTGTCTTTGGATGACCGAGTAATACCTGGAAGTGACCCACATCATTCACTATTCATCGGGAACTGTGTCACAAAAATGGACCATTGCAATCACAACTGGGCCAAGAATCATGCTATGCGCACCTATACTTCTATGATCCAGCATCTGCTCTAGGGGTACGATCATCGAGGAACCAGAAATTGGACAGTGAGGTCTTTCAAATTCTTCAAGCCACCCTACTGGAATTCAACCCATTTGTGGGTAACTTTCGTCAGGCACATCAAATATTGGCAGATCTCCCTACAGCACAACGTCACTTACCGGCGTGTTTGCATTATATACAGTCTACTGATCATCGACGGTATAATTTACCAACATCAGATGATGTAGCTGCAATTATACCGGGTGATGGAACTACTAACCCATCCATGAGGGATATCGTTCTCAATCTAATAGGTGGTGGAAATGCTTTTAAGAGGATCAGTGAATGTCACCCTGCGTATCTGCCGCTGCATTACGTGTTGTTGTTCCCACGTGGAGAGCTTGGCTAGGAAATGTTAATGATGCAATGGGATGTCAGCCAGGGACGACCTTCTCATAGAAAGCTTACATAGATGGAGTATTATAGCTATCGACTTTTCACACGTAAGTTAGAGTATTTAACAGTACTCAGGGGTGGGAAATTATTTCAACAATATATTGTAGATGCATGGGCTGCAACGGAACAGGGTCGCCTGAAATACATTCGGGATCATCAAAGCAAGATGTGCACAGAATCCCACAAACCCTTGAAAGATGGTCTGCGCCCCAATGATTCTGATTCGAATCTTGATCAATTAGGGAAGAGATTTATTCTATTGTCAATGTTCATTGGGAGTCCACAACATCAATTTGAGATATATCATGATTCAATGGAGATCACGAGGTACCACCGTCACTCAGATATTTTTTTGATGATGACTTCAAACCCCGGGATGGACAGAGATTGTTGAAAATTTATTGTCGTACCAGAGTACGCTTGATCGCCCGGAATGGTAGCTAGGGTATTCGAGTTGAATAGAAGGTATTCGATGAAGTTGATTCGAGAAACAAATGTTTCTTGGGTTGTAGTTGCTCATGTTTACACGATCGCATTTCAGAAAAGAGGCTTGCCCCATATGCATATCCTTTTATTCCTCCGACCTGAAGACAAAATTCGTACGACTGCTCAAGTAGACAGACAGGTATGTACAGAGTTTCTGGACCCAATTAATGAACCTGAGCTTTTCGACACAATCAAATAGTTGATGGTACATGGACCATGTGGTGCAAAGAACAAGAATGCGCCATGTATGGAGAATGAGAAGTGCAGCAAGAAATATCCAAAGACCTTTGTAGATGCCACGACAATGGACGAGGATGGTTATCCTATTTACCATCATAGGAAAGACAGTAAAAAATATGCTCACGGACCGCATCAATTGGACAATAGGGATGTGGTCCCTTATAATCCTTACATGTCGAAGCTTTTAAACTACCACATAAATGTTGAAGTTTGTGCAGGAATCAGATGCGTTAAGTATATCCACAAATACATCTACAAGGGTCATGATCGTGCCACTTTGGTTGTTGGAGAAGAGAACGAAATCAAGCAATATCTGGATTCCCGCTATATTGGTCAATGTCAGGCCGCTTGGAGACTGTTTGGTTATAGTATGCACGAAGAGTTACCTAAAGTACAGCGATTGGCACTGCATTTGTGGGGTATGCACAATGTGATCTTCGACCCAACAACATCTGACGAATCAGTTGCACAGGCAGCCGAGGCAAAAATCTCCATGACAATGAATGGATACAATGCCTTCAAGGGGAGTCACTCTTCAGAACAGGCTGTCAACTGAGGCGACTGTTTGGTATTATTCTATCTCAATACTTCCCACTAAACCCCCCTCGTTCTATGGAGGAATTTTTCGAAAGACATATATGATGATCTTGGCCATAGAATTCAAAGGCTTTTTGGCATCGAAAATCCAACAGAGAGTGATATTGAAGATTACGGTCTCATTCTTTTAGATGAACTGCTTCTAGAAGTGGGAAAGCATCTGAACAACTTCCCTCTGATGCCACAACCATCAGCAGATTGGAATTCTGTATCAGGCAATCGATTAATTGCAGAGCATCGACAGTTGGGACGAGATGCATTTGATAATCATCCTCAGACCGACATCGACCGACTTAATATTTGTCAGCACAGTGCATTCAATGCAATCTGTGCAGGAATGTCAAGGTAAAATATTCTTCTTGAATGGAGGTGTTGGAATAAGTAAAACATTCCTCTACAATACCCTTGCCAAAGCGGAACGCAGTCTCGAGCGCATAGTCATTACAGTGGCTTCATCTGGCATAGCTGCTTTGCTTTTGGTTGGAGGTCGTACCGCTCACTCAACATTATCAATTTCATTGAATGTTCATGAAAGTTCTCTTTGCTCAGTCAGCAAACAGTCGTTACAGGAAAAGTTGTTTCGAGAGACTAGATTTATCATATGGGATGAAGTACCTATGCAGCACAAATACTGCATTGAAGTAGTTGATCATACTCTACGGGATATTTGTGATAAAAACCAACCATTCGGTGGAATCACTGTTGTCCCATCGTTGAGGAGGTCAGCCCTATGACTAACGTGCAGGTATTGACTTTGGATCAGAACATGCGTTTGAACTTGACGTGCCCAGAAAATGTTGCTTATGATGCTTTCTTGACAGATGTATTGTTTTCGAATTTTTATTATAATATCAAGTTTATTCTATAAAAAATAAATTTATATCAACTCACTCTTCACAGGTTGGGTCTAATCCATTGGATTCGGGCGTGGTACATATCCCACAGTCAGTTCACAAGTGTAAGGATATGAAAGAATTATTAACCACTATCTATCCGGATCTTGACAACCCTAGTACATCGACGTCATCCTATCTAACAGAAAGAACGACCCTTGCAACTAGGAATGATAATGTTAGTTGCACTTGCATTAAATGTTGCCCCTGGAGAAATGTTTACTTACGTGGCAGCAGATAAGATATCAGAAGATGAGTATGGGGATTCTAGCGTAACCAATCGCTATCCGAGTGAGTATCTGAACTCATTGAATCCATCAGGACTCCCCCCATTTCGATTGATACTGAAGGTGGGAAGCCCGGTAATGCTACTTCTAAATATATCCCCTCGAAATTGGCTGTGCAATGGTACAAGATTGAGGATTGAAAGATGTGGTAGGCACATCATCGAAGCCAGAATTCTCACAGGTGAAAAGGCTGGAAAATTGAATTTCATTCCTAGAATTTTGCTTATGCCTTCAACGACCGATTTCCCATTCCACATGACGAGACGACAATTTTCCATTTGCCTGTCATACGCTATGACGAACAACAAGGCACAAGGACAATCTGTAAGGTCTGTGGGGGTTGACTTCAACACTTCAGTGTTTAGCCACGGACAGACGTATGTTCCATTGTCTAGAGTTACATCCTCTGACCGGATCAGTGTTCTATTATTTGAAGACGGTTTAACCACAACGACGAATGTTGTGTATCCTGAAGTATTGTTGCAAGATTTACATTCATAAATTATTCCCAACATGAATAAAATCTATTTTAATTGTTTCATAACAAGGTAAATAATTTGTGTAGTCTGGATTTAATAAATTCAAACCACGGATCGTGGCTTCAGCCACAGATATTAACCTAATCTATATAAATATGGATAAGTAGTATATGCACAGGTAGCAGTCCCTTTTTAAATTTATGATGTTATTATATTATTAATTCTTGTTGTCATTGGCTTTCCTCTTGATAGTATAGATCTATCTGCATCCTATAGGCCTCTTTCCCTTAGGTAAGATGCACTTCTCCCAAATATAATTCTTCTCCAATGCCTTCATCTCAATCTTCATGGTTTTTCTCCACTCAAGTACACTCAATGCTTCCTCAACATTTCTAGGAATCTCTTCTTGATACAGGACCATAGTAAACGCCTTAGTAGATGTTATCATTCTCTCACCGAACATAATTGTGTGGCGGAAAGCAAAAACTGCTTTCTCCTAGAAGTGACCTGTGCTATCATGATCGAGTCTCGAGCACCATCTTATTTCTGGCCCGAGGCTCTAGCTACTGCAACCTATCTTGCTAATCACCTCCCTACCAAAATCTTGGGTATCAAAACCCCCTTGGGTTCTCTCGGGTCACACTAAAGTGTCTCCCTATCTCACTCTACATCCTCAGGTGTTTGGATGTTCTGTGTTTGTACACATCCCGAAGGTGAATCGAACAAAGTTTGAGCCATGTTCCCTGAAGTGTATGTTTGTTGGGTATGGAGTACATCAGAAAGGATATCATTGCTATGATCCGGTGCCACGGAGGTTGTTTACTACCATCCATTGTGACTTTGTGGAGAGTGAATTTTAGTTTAGTAAGATACCTCCATCTAGCGGTTAGGGGGAGACATGGAGTGACCTAGTAGACTGGATAAGCTTACCATCTATTGTTACAGAGCCTCAGAAAAAGCTACCCACTGTCCCGAAACCATCGCCACTCATTCCAATCATAACCTCCTCGTTACCTGTTGTCACTGTTCGAGAGTTCGCTGTTTCGACTGCCTAGGTACCGCCTAGGAGGCCAAAAATGTCAGACCGTCCCGAATTTATCTGGAGTAGTTTGGCTGGGCGACAGGGCTACCACCCTAGAGTCCTGGGGGAATACTGACAGTTTTGCAAACTGCGCAGATCCGCTTAGGGCACCTATGAGACCGTCATCTTGAACACTTGTACTGACGCTAATTTTTTTGAAATGAATTGTGTTGATTTTTTATAAACTTATAACATTGTACCTTGATGCATCGTGATCTATTTTGGATCATTTTTTTTATTTGTGATAGAAAAATGATGCAGACCCAGCTTGTTCCCGTGGTGACCAACACGAAATTCGCAAAAAAAATGACTCTAATTATATCAATGTTAAATTTGCATCATCGATGATAAGTTTATAGTGCCTGAACACGGGGTAAATAACCTTAGATTTGCGTATTTTTGATATCATATGACTCCCCTTAATAGTATTTGTGTATGCATTCGCATATACTAATATTTTTTATTTTCAATTATTTAAATTTATTTATTTTATTAATATATGCAAATAAAATAAAATACATTTGTCGGGGGTTGTGCACTGCCTAGGCAGCCGCTTTGACCGCCGAGACTGCCCAACATATAGGGAGAGCCCAATAGTTTCACGAACCTTGCCTGTAGTACAATTTGGAGGCCTGTGTGTGTTAATGACCTCCCCTGCTCCGGATATATAGGTTGGGTAATACTCGAACTACCCCCAACAACTGGGGCATGCCTCCAAACATTACAATGAATAATTAAGAAAGGTTTTTCAGCGCGAGATAAACTATGGACAAATGAGGCTCGATGAGCCTTAGCACGAAGACATGACTCACACGAAATAGGAAATCCAGGTAAATGAGGAAATAATTTTTTAAGATATTTATCAGAAGGGTAACCTAGACGTTGGTGTCACAACCAAATTTTCTTGGACATAGAACTACGAACTGATGGGGATTTTGATGTGGAGACAACTTCATCGACGTAGCATCACGTGACTAATGGAGAACAACTTATGAGATAAATCAGGAACATATAAACAATTGAATAATTTGAAATTTGGAGTTATCTCAATTATCCTAGTACCCTTCACAGGTAATAGTTCTCCATTAACTGTCTGGATACTTTTTCGGTGATCTTGTCTTGCACACAAATCATTAATATCATACGTCACCATATCTGTTGCACCACAATCAAAGATTCACTTCTCGTTTTTCTCCCTGGAACTATAAGCAAACGAATTTACAGCCCCTACATCAGAATCATCAATATTCCCAAAACACCCCTCCAAAAAATATCTTGATGCAATAGGAATAGGGAGGTAACAGGGTATTTTTGCCCCCCTTGCCTTTACACTTGTTGAACCCACTCGGTGAGACTCATGACCACGAGTCCAATACTGCATCTCTGTATTTTCCGTGATTCAGCCTCGGCCATTTCATCCATCTTTGTCCCAATCAACTTTGGTCACAGTGTAATAAGCCATACCTCTACCGAAAATTGCTTGCTGGTGTGCAGGTTGTTGCCTCCCGATGCCTAGTACAGCCAATCCATGCTCCTCATCCTCCTGGTCGACACCTTCTCCAACAGCCACTGTTCCCCAAAACTGGCCACCCTCATACTTCCTGTTCGGCAGGTGATTGGCCACATAGCCCGCCAAACTGTAACACTCCTTCTTGATATGCCCTAACATTCTGCAATTGTCGTACTTTTTGCGGAATGATGAGTTGGTGGCAGAAATTGCCCCTTCTGACCAGTGAACACTGTAGTATCGAGTTGATTCGGGGTATCGGGTTTAGTAGGGTCAGTTCTGGGGCATCAGTTTTGAGTTTCTAGGTTTGGCTCCACCCGACCTGCTGAAATTCACCCCGCCTGAGTCTGAATTGGGCCCATGGAGCACTGTCTCTAAGTGGGTCATAGTTATTGGGCAGCCACATGATGATTGGACCGCAGTTTGGGCCTTCTGAATAGAAATGCCTGAGCCCAGGCCCACAGTCTGATGGCCTGTCTCTAAAGATGTCATCGTCGGGCTAAGGATTTCCTAGCGAGCAGCCTCAAAATGGATTGTTGCATATGCTTCGTCAACCCCTGGAAAGGGGTTTTCCTTCAACATATCCTGGACAATTGAATTGAAAATTTTGTTCAAGTCCGATAGAAAAGTGATCAATCGATCCTCTAATTGCATTCGATTGTATTCCATAATGTCATCCTCATGTTTCATCGGGTTAGGTCTCCTCCAATCTATCTCCATCCACAGGCTGTTGGATAAGCTGTAGTATTCTTCGATACTAATTTGATTTTGGACCAATCTGCCCACCTTCGTCTTCAAATCGATGATTTAAAGGCTATATTCTCCTGCCTTAAATGTTTTCTTTAGCATCTTCCATAAGAGTTCGAATGTGGGAAAGTGAATGCACTACAGAACAAAACTGTGATCCATATTGTTTATGAGCCATGAGAATACCTGCAAATCTATCTTCATCCATGCTTTATATGTTAGATCAGTCTGAGCTGGAGGTTTTTTCGTTAGAAACTCGTATCTTTCGCGACCCCCAATCGCAACCTCCATGAGTCGAGCCCGTAGGGCATAATTGTTGTTGTCCAGTTTGACTTCAATGTTCACATCGGGCTGATTCCCATCGAAAGATGATGCCCCGGATTGTTTCTCCATAATGGTAGATAACTGTTGTGAGAGAGCCTTGGTGGCTTCTATGAATGCTGCCAACTCTCCCATAATCAACAGTCGGAATGCTCGCCGGAGAATTTACATGGTAGATGATGAAAGCTTTAGGGATTAAAATCCTAGCTCTAATATCAAGATAGAAAGTACATAATTCTTCAATATTGGAGAGTGGAAACAAGAGACCTTCCTCACTTCATAATATGAGTCAAATACTTCAATATTATGGAAGTGGAAACAAGATAAATTATTGTTATTACTCAAGCAAGAGAAAATAATACAATGGTGGATAATAACTCTCTTCACTGCTCTCATTTCTCAATTATACAAGCACATCAATTTATACTCAACATATATACATGTGAACACAATCTTCATTTTTTCAATGTTCATTGACTTGAGAGAAGATAAGTCACCATTATTGAATTGCTCAATTATGCGGCCAAGAATCACACGAACTTACGGACACAAGGCATGGCTCTCTGGCAGCAACCTCAACCATTACCACCTCAAGAGATTTTACTCGCTCATGTGCATCTTGAGTCGACTCAACTTGTTGCATTATCTCTTCTAGGCTACAAGGTACAAGTACGGATCAATGGGCTGAAAGAGAGATGAAGAAGATTGAAGATTTGATGAAAGGGAGATGAAGGAGATTGAAGATTTGGAGATGAAGAATATTGCAGAGAAGCTCAAAGCTATTGTAGATTTCCTGATACAGTTTTACATATGGATCGTACAATATATAGACTAAGTAATAGGAGTCCTAGATGGTAAGGATTGTCCTACCATAATTATCTACAATCTATACATAATTATCTCAATCAGTTTTGATTATATTGCCTTGATTTTCTCTGACTTGAAACTGTTGCTGACTTTCCTTAAAACCTCCCCTCAAGCTGATGGGTAAGGAACAGACCATCGGCTTGTCCCTTAGTTCAAAAAAACGAGTTGTGCCTAAATCCTTGGTGAAGACATCGGCAATCTGGGTTTTGGTGGGAATGTAGGAGAGCTGGATGTCCTTATTAAGCACCTTCTCTCGAATCAAATGATAGTCCACTTCGATATGTTTGGTGCGGGCATGGTAAACAAGATTAGAAGCTAGAGACATGACGCCCATGTTATCACACCAAATAGTGGGTGTATGAGACAAATAGACACGAAGATCTTTGAGAACCATCCGAATCCAGTATAGATCAGCTGTGGTGTAGGCCAGTGCACGATACTCTGCTTCAGTGCTGGAACGAGCGACCACAGTCTGCTTTTTGGCTGTCCAGGATATCAAGTTTGGACCAAGAAAGACACTAAATCCTGAAGTGGAATGACAATCTCCGGCCCAGTCAGCTTCACAAAAGGCCTGAAGATGTAGGTCAGGTGAGGCAGCTTTAGAAAATAATAGACCATGATCAATTGACCCTTTAAGATACCGAGGCACACGCTTAGCAGCCTGCCAATGAGAAGTAAGGGGATGCTGAAGATGTTGACATAGTTGATTAACTGGAAATGCAATTTCCGGACGAGTGAGAGTACAGTACTGGAGAGCACCCACTGTGCTGCAATATAGACTACTCTCGGTGAGAGAGAGTGAATCCTCGTGAGAGTCTTTAGTGCGTGAATCAGTAGAGGAGGGAGACCGATATGGCTTTGCACCAATCTAAATTTCTACTCTTCTATCTTCTCTAAATGACGGGTTAGTCACAAATGTAACCTTATGAGAAATCTATTTTTGAAAAGTAACATTTTAAAAAAAAATTACAAATGTAACCTCCATCTTTAAAAATAAATCATATTTAAATTTAGCATAATAAATGACGATACTAAACTACCAACTAACGTAATTACACCCATTCCTGTCATCCCCAACCGTTTTCTGGTCGTCGGAAAATACAAAATATTTTTCTTCTATTCTCCCCTATTCTAGGCTCAATTTTTCCAGAATAGAAACAAGAATATACTTTGGATTAATTCAGTCGATTTGTGGTCATGAGACAAGAATACACGCTGCGGCCGACGTTCAGTCACCCGACACCTTATAGTCGTGATTATCGTGCTTGGTCGAGTAACCCGACTCCTTGATCTAATTCTTGTTCCATTTTTGGTGCGTTTGATTCTGAATTCTAGCTGATTTATGGACACGATTATTTAGTTCCCGGTTATCTATTATTTGCAGATGAAGCTGACTTTATTTTATAAGATTGTAAATCTTGATGAAGTAAAGGATCTTC
>JAOYMZ010092519.1:0-10485 GCA_025802335.1 Pinguicula primuliflora | reverse complement strand
ATAGGAGCCAAGATCAAGCCCTGAATTCCGCTGCGTAATCAAAGGATCAAGTCCGACAGAGCCTGCCTAGTCGGACTGATAAGGCCCCACCAACATCCGGACGAGGTCAACAAGTCATCAGCCAGGTCTATAAACGTAAATGCAAGACAGCTAAGCAGGACTAGCACATGGCTCTAGAAGCACCTCATCTTTTGGGTTTTTAATTAATGCTTTGTACTTTTATAACCGTTGGAAAACACTCTCTCTTTTGTAGCCGTTGAGCGGCAGTGCAGATGAGCACCTTTTGTATTTAAGTAGCAGCAAGAAGATTGTAGAAAGACACTTCCAGAAATATATCAAGTTCTTGCTTTTACAGGTTCTTTAAGGGATCAGATTCTCTCCCATTCAAGTAGTTTCATTGGTTACATTTGAGTTAGTACAATACAATTGGGAGGAAGACGAAACACCGGTTTCGCCGTATCACTTCCGACATCTTCGCCCCTGAACTGGAAACCATTCCCACTTATTCCGGTCCCGTGACTCGCAACCGTGCTCGGAATCTTATCAACGTGGTATCAGAGCGACCAGTCACCCCGACCGTTGAAACCATGGCCGACGGCAGCCTACCTGTGGTGGATGACCTCCACACTCGACAAGACAAATTGGAGCGTCTCTTCGCTCAACAACAGATACGGGCTGAAGCCCAGGAGAAACAAACAGCCCAGCTCTTGGCAGCTTTTCAAGTGCTGTTGACCCATCAGTCCAAACTGGGTCCGATACAGGACCACCAACCATCACCATCGGCGCCCTCCGTCCAACCTACCACCGCTCAATCTCATTCCGACACTACGCTCAAGGCTATCGTTACAAATGAAGCCTTACACTCCGGAACGGCCGCCCGGCCCAGCGCTGACCCGCCGGTGCTCAAACCACCCATTCCGCCGGACGGACGAACCGAAGATTGGTATAGTGAGGTCCACCGTCGTGACTCCGGCCGTCCTACTCGTTGGGATTTTCCGTCCTATTCAAGCTCTGAGGACGCATCAGAATGGCTAATTAGCTGCGTCTCCTACTTTGAACACCAGAAAATTTCCGACGCAGAACGCGTTCCCATGGCCACTTTTAATCTCACCGGCGCTGCTCGCCGCTGGTGGAATACGCTCCATCACCGTCTGCCAGACCTCGATTGGGACGGATTTTGTTCCTTATTCAGGCAACAATACGCCCCACCAGCCTTGGTCGAACCCGTGGCGGAGCTCGCGTCCCTTCGCCAGACTGGCACGGTCGAAGAATTTAACGTCAAATGGAATGATCTGGCCTCGGTTGTCGGAGACTGTATCAGCGTCAAAACTGAGGTCGCGCTGTACTGTAAGGCCCTGGATGAACGTATTGCTGCCGACCTCCGCCTCCTCTGCCCTAAAACGGTGTACGAGGCCATGTTTATGGCCCGGAAAATTCAGGTAAAATTGGCTTTATACAATCTCCCTCGATATCTCACACCGGTTCCTCCTGTGCAGATACCCCAAGTACAGACACCGCCAGCCCGCAGGCCATCCTCTTCTCGTTCCGGCCCCCCGGATCGGCGCCGATTGACCGCAACTGAAATCGCCCAGCGTAAAGCCCAGGGATTGTGCTACAAATGTGATGATAAGTGGGTACGCGGCCATACATGTCGCAGCCTTTTTTACATCGAGCTATGCGGCGACTCGGACGATGAAGACGGCGACGATTGGGAAAAGGTCGAGATCTCGGTGAATGCCATTTCGGGAAAAAGCTCCGGAAACACAATGAAAGTCACAGGTTGCTTGGACAACAAACCAGTCCTCATATTGCTCGATTCAGGAAGCGCACACTGTTTCCTGGACGCCAATCTCGCTCTCTCTTGGGGTCTTCAACCTCAGAAGCTGAGCCGCACCTCGGTCACCGTAGCCAACGGCGCCCGCGTCGACAGCCCGGGCTATTTAGAGAACGTATCGTTGCAGCTAGGTACGCACATTTTTTCTGTCACATTTTTTCTCTTACCCCTGTGTGGTTTTGAAGCAGTGCTAGGGGTAAATTGGTTGACAAGCATTGGTCCGGTGGTCTGGGATTTCAAACACCAGAGAATGGCCTTTGTTTGGCAACAAAAGCCCGTAACTTTACTCGGAGCGCAGCATTCCGACTTGCCACCGCGTCTGCTCTCTATCAGCACCGAAGACAAATTAGCAGCTCTTATTCATAAATACAAAGCAATTTTTGAGATGCCACAAGGCCTACCACCATCTCGGTCATGTGATCACATTATCACAACGAAGCATGGATCTGACCCAGTGAGCACCAGACCCTACCGCTATCCACATCGCCAGAAAAATGAGATTGAACAACAATGCGCAGAGTTATTAGAACAGGGCTGGATCCAACCGAGCAGCTCCCCCTTCAGTTCTCCGGTACTCCTCATCAGCAAACCGGATAAAACTTGGCGACTCTGTATCGACTACCGTGCTCTGAATAACATCACAGTCAAGAACCGTTTTCCTATTCCGGTAGTTGAGGAGCTTTTGGAGGAGTTAGGCCAAGCTCAGGTGTTCTCCAAACTGGACTTGAAAGCCGGCTACCACCAGGTCCGGATGGCACCAGATTCGGTGGCCAAAACCGCATTTCAAACACACCATGGCCACTATGAGTTTCGGGTGATGCCGTTCGGCCTTACAAATGCACCGGCAACCTTCCAAGCCCTCATGAATGAGGTGTTCAGGGAGTATCTTCGTAAATTCCTTCTAGTTTTCTTTGATGATATTTTGATATACAGCCGTTCCATGGCTGATCATCTGGAACATTTACGCGTAATCTTTGAGACTTTGCAGACACACAGGTTGGTTGTCAAACAAACAAAGTGCGAGTTCGCAGTTGCACGGATTGCTTATTTAGGACATCTGATTTCTGGCAATGGGGTCGAAGCAGATCCGGATAAAATCAGTGCAATGCTGGAATGGCCCACTCCAATGGATATCCGTGCCCTCCGTGCATTCTTAGGACTTACCGGTTACTACCGAAGATTCGTCAACCATTACGAATCTATTGCAGCTCCTCTGACTTCTTTACTCCGCAAGAATGCATTCGCATGGTCCCCAGCTGCCGATCAAGCATTCAGCGCCCTCAAGCAGGCAATGGCCACTGCTCTTGTTCTTCAACTCCCCGATTTCTCCGAACCCTTCACTATTGAATGCGACGCATCCAATTACGGTATCGGAGCGGTCTTAATGCAGGCGGGTCATCCTATCGCCTATTTTAGCAGGAAATTTGGACCACGACACACAGGTCTTCCAGCCTACGAGAAGGAACTAATCGGGCTTGCCAAATTCGTCCAGCATTGGAGGTCCTATCTCTGGGGACACTCATTTCTTATTCGAACCGACCACTTCAGCCTCAAGTTTCTGTTGGAGCAGAAAGTTTCAACCGCACCCCAGCAGAATTGGATCAGCAAACTCCTCGGTTATGATTTTAAAGTGGAGTACAAGCCGGGTCGTGATAATATCGTAGCAGATGCTCTCTTGCGTAAGGAAACTGATTTGGATGGTCCGGTTATTTGTGCCTGTTCCCTGCCCATGGTCGGACTTTTGGATACTATCAGACAAGGCTTACAGAAGGATCCTGAGCTCCTAATCTGGAGGGATAAAGTACAGGCCACCGATACTTCTGCACCTTATCGTTGGTTCACCGATCTGCTCTGGTATAAGGACCGTCTGTTCCTTCCTCCAGGATCCAAATTCACAGTATTAGTAGTGAACACAATCCATGGCCTCTTTCATGAAGGTTATTTGAAAACTTTCCAGCGTATTAAAGCAGACTTTTACTGGCCTCACATGAAGGATCAAATCACCTCCCTGCTAGCAGCTTGCCAAGTTTGTCAGCGCAACAAAGCATCTCACTTACAGCCAGCTGGGTTATTACAACCCCTACCAGTGCCATCCCACATCTGGACCGACATCTCACTGGATTTTGTGGATCATCTGCCGCCCTCCCATGGCAAGACAGTTTTATTGGTGGTTGTAGATCGCTTCACCAAAATGGCCCATTTTGTGGCTTTAGCGCATCCATACACAGCCACATCTGTGGCTAAAGCCTTCTTCCAAGAAATTTTTCGATTACATGGCTTGCCCGAAACTATGGTCAGTGATCGCGACGCTGCTTTCACAAGCTCCTTCTGGCGCGAGTTATTTAAATTAAGTGGAACCGATCTTCACTTCACAACAGCTTATCACCCACAAAGTGACGGTCAGACTGAGGTCGTCAACCGCATCGTCCAGAATTACCTTCGCTGCTTCACCGGGGAACACCCAAAGAAGTGGACAGACTGGTTAGCTTGGGCTGAATATGCCTATAACACCAGTTACCACACATCGCTCAAGACAACTCCGTTCGAGGCAGTTTACGGAAGGCCACCACCTCGTCTTGTAGATTATATTCCGGGTCTGGCAAAGATGGAAACTGTTGATTCTAGCCTCAAGAAACGCCATGAAATACTGGCCGAGCTCAAGGAATGCCTCATCCAAGCCCAAAATCGGAATAAACAGCGCTATGACGCACATCATCGGGATGTCCAGATCGACGTGGATGCCTGGGTCCTCCTGAAGTTGCAGCCATACCGGCAAACTTCCCTAGGTATGCGCCATTGTAAAAAACTTACACCGGTGTTTTATGGTCCCTTTCAGGTAGTCGAACGAATCGGCGAAGTGGCATATCGCTTAGCACTTCCACCTGATTCCAAGCTTCACCCGGTCTTCCATGTGTCCAAATTAAAGCCATTTGTGGGCACTCCTCCACTCTCCGTCCACATTCCGAAGGTGTCACAAGGCAAGGTCCGCCCCAGTCCACACACAATTTTGGGACACCGACAGCAGGGGGACTCGCTGCAAGTTTTGGTCCAGTGGCAGGGCCTCTCACCTGAAGATGCAACCTGGGAAGACGATTCATACATGGCCAAGCATTATCCTGACTTCTTGCTTGAGGTCAAGCAAGATTTTCAAGGGATGTGCACTGATAAGGCCCCACCAACATCCGGCTAAGGTCAACTAGTCATCAGCCAGGTCTATAAACGCAGATACAAGACAGCTAAGAAGGACTAGCACATGGCTCCAGAAGGGACTCATCTTTTTGGGTTTAAATTAATGCTTTGTACTTTTTTATAACCGTTGGAAACACTCTCCCTTTTGTAGCCATTGATCGACAATGTAGATGAGCACCTTTTGTATTTAAGTAGCAGCAAGAAGGTTGTAGAACTACACTTCCAGAAATATATCAAGTTCTTGCTTTTACAGTGTTCTCAAGGGATCAGATTCTCTCCCATTCAAGTAGTTTCATTGGTTACATTTGAGTTCGTACAATACAATTGGGAGGAAGACGAAACATAGGTTTTGCCGTATCACTTCCGACATCTTTGCTGCTGAACTGGAACCCATTCCCACTTATTCCGGTCCCATGACTCGCAACCGAGCTCGGAATCTTATTAATTTGCCACCGCTCGAACTTGAGAAGACCGAGAGTTGCGTCCGGACTTTCCAAGACGGAGATTGTAAAATCCCGAACTTGCGTAAACAGGGAGTAATTAAGATTGTTAATTACTTAGATTGTTAATTAAGATAGCTAAACCCTAAACCCTAAAGATTGTAATTTAGATTTTGCGAAGTCAGTTAATTTTTCAGGAAGAACAACAAACAACAATTTTTCAGAACAGTCAGCAAGAAGAACAACATAGAGCAGTGCTCGAACTTGGAGAAATTGTGGCGACATTTGCCGTTGAATTTTCTTTATAGATTTTTTCTTGTATAGATTTCGTTGCATGATCTGAGAATAAATGGCATCGGCATGCATCAATGGCGTTGGGATGCTGCCGGAGAAGTTTCAGTCGTACGTCTGGTTGAGCCTTAGGATGTCGTTGAGTCATGAGTTGACTGACGAGGTAATTTCTCTGTAAAGAAGCAGGATGTGGCGGGGAAGCCTGACGAATAAGATCTGTTAGAAAGAGATAAATGGGGGAAGATTTGACTCAAACTTCCCCATGATTCCTGAGATTAAGGGATTTCATTAATCTCGGGATTTACCCTAATTGGGTGTGGTCGTCCTCTATATATGGACTTATAAATAGGAAATTCTTGTGTGAATTGTATTTTACATATCTAAATATTTGTGTCTTCATGGTATCGGAGCAGGAGACGAATCCTGATATCGTCATTTACCAATAGAAGAAGTGTGTGTTTGTGTAATGGCTGAGACGGCGGCTGCCCTAGCCGAGGCGGCAAAGGTCCTCGACCAGCAACTCGCAACGATCATGCAAGATAAGAAAGATGCGTTAGTCCTGAAGGATGGAAGGACAAAAAGTGGAAGCTAAGGAGATATAAAACTCGCGGAAGTTCTGGGTAATCATAATTATCCCATATGGAGAAGACAGATGGAGATAACATTAGGTGGCCGAGGCCGCATTGAACACATCACCGGTGAGCCAACACCACCCAAGGAAGGAGAGCCTGGATATCAAACCTGGTGGGAACGGGATCTACAGGTCTTTGACTAGATTACATCAAATATGGAGCAAAATATCGCTCGACAGTACCTCAATTTCCCCACATCCTGTGAATTGTGGAAAGGTTTAGCCAAAACCTTTCAATCCAGCTGGGATAATCTGCCAGTATACGATCTGACTACTAAAGCGGACAGTCTGAAACAAGGTCAGTTATCGATTGAGGAGTATTATAGCTTAAGCAACAGTTTATGGATGGAAGTTGATAGAAGGCGGCCGAATCCATTGAAAGATGCAGATGACATCATAATTTACAACAAAATGCAGCAAGAACATAGACTGTTCAAATTTCTTCATGGCCTAGATAGTGTCTTCGGTGTAATTGTTCGAGATAAAAATTGAAAGAGAGAGACTTATCGAACATGGACAGCGCGTATGCCACCATCCAACAGGAGGTGGCACGTGGAAACATTCTTTGACCCATGGGTCAGAGTAACAGATCGGATAAAAACCCAAATGAACCCGGTGGGTCGGGTCTCGGATCAGGCCTCATCATTCACCATGGGCCAAATCTGGGTCAAGGTACTGGGCTGCCAAGTCCGAAATCTCAAACAGACATCGGGCCGGGTCGCGAAGTAGGAGAGGCCCACTTTGGAGGAGGAACCGGGGCATCTACCGAGTCAGGGCACAGATTTGGAGCAGAGAACATCCAACCACCGAGATGTATGCCGGTGGCCACCATCCCTTGCTAACTGCTGCCACCACCGCAACGATAGCCAGATTCCGACTGTGGTAACACCAACACATTCCGACCTCACGACACTCGATATTGTGATAACTATGGAATACAGGGACATATACGACGGGACTGTAGGCAAAATAATTTCTCAAGAGGCAGGGGGAGGCAGCTTGCCAGAAACTGGTCGAACAGAGGTATTGTCGCCGTTTGCGAAGGTTACAAAGGAGATGATGGAGCAAACGGGTTCGCAGCCATCGGAGTGGGAAGGCAAGCACCCACCCGAGGACACCACTGTAGCTACAATTTTCCAGAGAGAGACAGAAATTACAAAGACAACATCTCAACTTCGAGAGAACCGATGAAGGGAAAGGAGGTAAGTGAAGGGACGAGTGAACACACAGGTGTTGAGAACTGAGGTAACATTGACAAAAAATTCAATTTCCGTTTCTATCCCTCCGGTTCTAGAAATTTGATTGTAGTAACTGTACTGGCATCGTTAGTCTTGAGCCAGAATCTAACTATGCTGGAAAAGGGCTTGGACTGTCAGAACATGGGCCGCAGAAAAATGGATCATGGTTGCACAGTGCAGAAAATAAAATGGCAGCAAACACAACTGGGCCGCGAGGGTCCAAGCCAAAAGCTCATTCCATTGGCCCAAAATATTTTATGGATGGGTGTTTTGGTAACTCTGATGATGATTTATGTCATGCCTTATTTAATTTGAACAAGAATAAATCTAGTGAATGGATTTTTGACTGTGGTGTCACCGATACTATGACATATGATGCTTCAGATATTGTGAGTTCTCAGGTTTCCCAGAAGAAGGTCATACAGACAGATAATGGAGAATCCCTATCTGTTAAGGGAGCTGAGAGTGTGGAGATAACGCCATCCTTAAAACGATCTAATTGCTTATTTGTGCTGGAATTGTCACACAAGTTACTTTCTATCAGTCACGTGACCAAGAAATTAAATTGCACCGTACTTATGTATCCCTTCTTCTGTGTGTTACAGGATATCTAGACAAAGGAGATCATTGGATGTGGTACTAAAAGGTCTGGGCTGTATTATGTGGATGAAGTGACTACTCCGGGGACAATCTGTGTGACCAAAGGGACTGAAAATGCAGGATCGTTATGGCATTGTCGACTAGGTCACCCGTCTGATGGGTACCTTAAAATGTTGTTTCCTAGTTTATCATGTTTTCCTATTCAGTGTGACTCATGTGCTCGTGCAAAGACTCATCGTACATCATTTCCTAGTAGTTTGACTAGATATGCAGTTCCATTTGAACTTGTTCATGCTGACATTTGGGGACCAACCCCGTTTATTAGTGGTAACAGTTTGAAATATTTTTTGCTTTTAATTGATTATTGTACCCGAATGTGCTAGGTTTATTTTCTGAAAAATAAGTCAGATGTGTTTGGCAGATTTACTCAGTTCTTTAATATGATTC
Organism: Pinguicula primuliflora; assembly: GCA_025802335.1. Lineage (NCBI taxonomy): Eukaryota > Viridiplantae > Streptophyta > Magnoliopsida > Lamiales > Lentibulariaceae > Pinguicula > Pinguicula primuliflora. Next base: position 1,815 of record JAOYMZ010092519.1, on the reverse strand, counting down.
GAACACAATTTGGGGAAATTATGAATGTCTTTTGTACTGATAACGGGGGGAGTTTGTGAACTCGTATATGACACAGTTTTTCTCTGAGCAGGTCCTGGTGCACCAAACGACTTGTCCCTATACTCCGAAGCAAAATGGGATAGCAGAACTGAAGAATAGAGTTTTATTGGAAATCACACGAGCGGTTATGCTTGAATCTCGTGTTCCTACTGATTTTTGGCCTGAAGCTGTCGCTACTGCAACCTACCTGTGAATCGTCTGCGCACCAAAGCATTAAAGTTAAAAACTCCCCTCCAGGCCCTGACATCGTTCCTACGGGTACCACCATACCACTATTCCCCCTCGTGTATTTGGCTGCTCAGTGTTTGTTCACGTACCTAAGTCTCAGCGTATGAAGTTTGATGCATGTGCGATTAAGTGCATCTTTGTTGGATATGGTGTAAATCTGAGGGGGTACCGCTGCTACGACCCGATATATAAGCAGGTGTATACTACTTTCCATTGTGACTTTGTCGAGACGGAGTTTTATTATCAGCCTATGGGACAGGGGGAGAGTCTTAGGACTGATCCCCTAGACGATCACCTATGCACCGTTACATGTTCCAGCTCCAGAACCTAGTATACAGCCCACGCGCATGCCCATGCCCATTGATGCTTCTCCGGATATCGAGGTGAGGATTCCTACTACTGATGCTATCACACCTATTTCCATAGATATGCCTTCTATCTCTCCTATGTAGGTTGATGTTATGGATCGTGAGGTTGCTCCTCCTACACGAGTCCCACCTCCCTGAGCCACTCGAGGAATTGCAGCGAAGAGATTCTCACCAGACCATATTCTTGGATCACAGCGATATGCTATAGCTAACCTGTTCAGGGGGAGAGAGTCTGAGTCGACGAGAGCATTCATGACTTCATTCTATCAGGAGGACATTCCGAGTAGTGTGAATGAGGCGATCTCCAGATATGAATGTCGAGAAGCAATGAATGTGGAGATGAGAGCTCTGAAGGATAACCAGACTTGGGATGTTGTACGGTTACCTCATGGGAAATGCCCAGAGTGATGCAAATGGGTTTACACGATCAAGAGAAAGTCAGATGGATCAGTGGAGAGGCTTAAGGCATGACAAGTGGCCAAAGGATACACCCAGATCTATGGGGTGGACTATTCTGAAACTTTTTCACCAGTGGCAAAGATTGACATTATTCGAGTTCTACTCACCATTGTTGCTAATCTTGATTGGCCACTGTACCAGTTAGATGTGAAGAATGCATTCTTTCATGGGAACTTAGAAGAAGAAGTATATATGGATGCACCTCCGGAGTTTTCTCAAGAGTTTCGTCCAATAGAAGTATGCAAACTGAAAAAGGCCTTGTACGGATTGAAGCAATCACCCAGAGTTTGGTTCGGAAGATTTACCATGGCAATGAAGAAGTATGGATATGTGCAGAGTAACTCAGACCACACACTCTTCACAAAGAGAATGGATGGACACCTGACCTGCTTATTGCTATATGTCGACGACATGATTATCTCAGGAGACGACATGATAGAAATTGCTACACTCAAGAAACACTTGTTTATGGAATTCGAGATGAAGGATCTGTTGGGATTTCTAGATGATTAGGGTGGTAAAATTCGAAAAATTTATCACCACAAATCATCAAATGATCATCTCCATTGTTAATTATACAAACATATAATCATTTCATACATAATAATGTATAATTAAAACCTTTAAGTTCAAGTTCTTACCTTGAACTAAACTTATGCCTCAAAGTTCACCTTGAACACAAAACAAAAGCTTGGTGTAG
>JAOYMZ010092518.1:0-10485 GCA_025802335.1 Pinguicula primuliflora | reverse complement strand
GGGTTATAAATCCCCTTGGGTTAAGTAGTCCTAAATAGGGTTTTAGAAATTTTCGACGACGAAGTCGCCGGAAACCGAACCAAAGCACGAGAATTTTCATTTATAATGTATAAGCTTTCCAATGGTGCGACCAATTTCGAAAACGAATGGTGCTTCGAAAAGTTGAGTACGGATTGAGCACGCAAGGACTGAGAATACAAAGGTTACCCCTAAATTCAGTACTTAAAAATTTTCGGTAAGTTCTTCATTCTTTTTCTATGTTTTTTTTTCATCTTTCGCTATAGTTATACCACCTTGTAATATTTTTATATTAATATAAATTCTCAAATTGGAAAAAAATCGGATGGTCGTGCTAAAATTTATCTGTTTTTGGAAATAAGTTTTAAAAAAAATCCGACGAGGATTTCCATGCAAGTCGTGTCGTAAGGCGGCTCGTCTGTTAGGTTGTTGAAGGCGTTGGCCTCATTTGATACACGTTTTCACGTTCTCGTGCTTTCATTTTCATTGTTCTCTTTAGGAGGGGGCCAGGGGCGGAATATGAAGTGAAGGGGTAACCTAACAAAAAAAAAAGTGAAGTGGTAGAAAAATAGTTGGTGGTGGGATAAAAGTGGCCGAATCATTTACCCGCTTTTACAATAATGTTAAAACCGAGAAACGTACAAAATATTGTACAACCTTTAATATGAATTACACGTGTTTTATGACTACAGTACAACGAAAAATGTTATAAAATATCTTCTTCTTTTTTTCACCTTTTGCACCTCTCGATAAAAAATCAAAGTCAACATTTCACATAATTGAGTATCGAAAGTACAAAAGATATGTCAAAAACAGTTGGTTTGTACCATTACTCGATGACACATTTACATATATATATATATATATACACGTTTTTTTTTTATAGTTAATGTTGTTGAGGGAATTTGAATTCGTAATAGTGCAATTGTCACTCTATAATCACTAGGTCTAATCCCTCTCTGACGGTACATTTATTATAAGCTCTATTGCAAGTATCTAACCGTGATAAAGCCATGCAGTGAGGCTACCATGACTCTCCAGTCGTTAATATGGTCCTATTTCCACACGCGTCTTCTTTTCATCTGGTCCATCGGTACCACCAACATCCCGAGAATCGTTCCGAAATGGATGGATGGATCTCATTCCAAGTCCAAATTTACAAAGTAGAGTATGTTGTCGGTTGCCGAATTCCAACAGTATGAGTTAAAACTATTACTAAGGTGTGTGGGTGAATTTCATTGTAGCAACACAGTATATAGAAGCATTTTTTTATTAAACAGTATATAAGCATGTTTTTTTTTTGCGTGGAGATGGACCAGACAACCCAATCTCACACATTCTTTCTCCTAGATTGTATGACCCATGATGTGATTTCCCCGACAAAAGTTATTGTGATTTTTTTCCTTTGGAGCTGGAGGGTCTCTGTTTGTGTAAAAATCTGTTTTCTTCTATTTGTTGTGACTTGGGGGTGTTATCATAGAAAATGTAGCCCTATCGCTCCAAATTCCTATTTACCTTGTTTGATATTTATGAGTTAAATCCGTGTGGTACATTTCAATCGTTCTGGTCTGCTAGGGTCAAATTGGTGTAGTGTATGGACCTGCTAGCCCACAAACTTAAATGAGTTTCAACTTCATCCAGCTTTTCGGAGTTCAAGTAGGAATTAAAACATTCTGGCTCCTACAGCCCCTTCTGCCCCTCACTCACCATGTTTCTTCTGAAAGAAACTTCAAGCTTGTCAATGATTCTGTCCATTACCCTTGGTGCACTGTATTCTGTAAAATGTATTTCTGTAGTCTCTCATGCTATGCTAATGGATTGAGGGATTTGGTGGCTTTTGAACTTTGGTGAGGATAAGTCAAAGGAAATGACTTTATTGGCTTGAGATCTTTTTGCAATGCCCGTTTTGTCCCTTTTCAACTTCTTGTTATCCTACTTAGGCGCGGCCACCTACTTTTAGGAGTTTGTTTGAGAATCTTGCAAATGCATTTGATCATATATATGTATCTATACATTTTACATTTCTGAGAAATAATTATCGCTCTCTTTTCATGTATTACCAACTCTATTCGAGAAGGCGATCGCTTAGATCGTCTAGACACTAGGTGGTCGTCCTCCGCTCTGCCCGAATTTCGTCAAAGTGCCGCTTACAGTCGCCTAGGCGGCCTCTGACCGGACATGGTCCGCCCAGCACTTTCTAATTATGAGTGGTTAGGTGATTGATTAACTGTGATTACAAGAACTAAGTTCCGGATGTTGAGTTGTGGTCAGCAATTTCCAAGTTCGTTGTTTTTTGTTGGGAAGCTTGTTTCTTTATTGACAGCTCTATTCTATATATGTTTTGGGTGGAGGGGAAGGAGCAGAACTCAACAATGGACACTGCAAAACACACTCTGAGGAAGCAACTTGCTCTTGCTGTCAGAAGCATTCAATGGAGCTATGCAATATTCTGGGAAATCCCTGCAAAACAACAACGGTAAACTTCTCTTTTCCTACTTCAATTTTCCCACCAGGAAACCTTTATGCTTGACTGCTTCTAGTTCCTTTTTCTTATGAGCATAGCAGTTTCCCCATGAAAATGGACGTTTCACCTCTCATCTGATTCTAAAGGTTATGGGGTCATCTTTTTTGGAGGTTTTCAATCGAAAATTTGCAAATGTATGACGGTATATTCCGAACAAGCGCCATTACGTCCCGAATTTTAATCATAACCGTCCATTGTTGATCTAACGGCCAAGAGTGGATCACTTAGTTTGTAAAATGCTATTGATCCTGACGTCGGATCGACAATGGACGGCAGGATTAGAATTCAGGACGTAAGGACGTCTGTCCGAAATATCCCGCCTCGTAGCAAAAAATTTCTGGGTTTTCAATATCATTGCTCCAACTCCAAGTGCCCTCTTGCTTGTATCAAGAAACCTTTTGTTTGGGATCATGGAACAACATTCTTGTTGATAACTTCATTTCACCAAGAACTTATTCAACTATATTCCAGTCATGAAACGTGGGTTAAGGATTGGAAGTATGGCATTACTTGTCCTTGTGTGCTTTCTGGTTTGTATTATGTATAACTTCGCAGTGAAAGCAAGGTGAATCCAGAATCTTTATCTTAATAGGATACTGGAATGGTGTGATGGTTACTACAACGGTGAGATCAAAACAAGAAAAACAGTTCAGGCAGCAGAACCGAACGCAGATCAACTGGTATTGCAGAGAAGTGATCAGTTGAGAGAACTTTACGAGTCTCTTTCAATAGGAGAAACATACCCTCAAGCAAAAAGACCTACTGCTGCATTAATCCCTGAAGATCTCACAAATGCAGAGTGGTATTTCTTGGTCTGCATGTCTTTCAACTTCGAAATCGACCAAGAGTAATCATTCTTTCTGCTTCAAGTATGATACTAGTTAGTTAGTTTCTCTGTTCGAGAAGGTGCCTAGCTTGCCTAGGCGCTGGTCGATAGCCTTCCACCTTGCCCGAATGTAGCCTAACCGCTTAGGGGTCCCCTAAGCGGGCGCATAGGCGCTAGGTGGGCACCGTCCAACGCTTTCTCGAACATTGGTTTGTTTACCATAATCTGCTGTAATTTTCAGTGTCTGATAGCAACTTATGGTTTCTTTGAAGGCTGCCTGGGCGGACTCTTGCAAGAAATGAGCCTATCTGGCTGTGCAATGCTCACAGAGTAGATACCAAAGTGTTCTCTCGTTCCTTGCTTGCAAAGGCAAGTGGAAAGATAAATGAAAATATGTAGCATCTAAAATCTACCAAAGCCATGTTTTTGTGATTGTTCGTAACATTAACTGATGTTTCCTTCGTCTTGTTTCTTTACCCGTTCCTTCGCTGAATTTGGATTTGGATTTGGATTGCTTTAACCAGAGTGCTGCCATTAAGGTACTCACTCAGATCAGTCCATGCAGCAAAAAAGAGACTGTTTGTTTACAGAATGTCTTTGTTCTTCACCTGCAGACAGTAGTATGCTTTCCACACTTGGGAGGTGTAGTTGAGCTGGGAACAACAGAACTGGTATGGTTTTCCACCTTTAACTGAACTCTTATTCCACTTGTTTCTATACGGTTGTTGGTTCGAGAAAGCGCTGGGTAGTGGTGCTCAGAGCCTGCCTGCCTAAGCGGCCTAGGCGAGACAGCCTTCTTGAAGATATGTTGTAACTTCTTTGTAATAATTTTCTCAAGGTTCAAGAGGATCTGAATCTAATTCACCACATCAAAGCAAATTTCCTTGAGAGCTCATGTGTTCCCAACAACTACATGAACAACAATAACGACGACGTTGTCACCGCTGGCCAAATTGTTGATCAAGAGAACATCCCAGAAGATGAATTTGCTGACAACAACTGCTCAGATGAATTTGCAGACAATCTGCTGAGAGAAGAATCTAATGTGGTGGACGCTGTCGATGGCCAAATGGAAATGGCTTCTGAAATGCTCAACTGGCAGTTCATGGATGATGCAATCAGCAATTGTCTGAACAATTCTGCAAACTCCAGCAACTGTGTATCCCAATCATATAAAGAACCCGAGGCAACGAGAGTCCCGGTTTCGGAGGAACGAGCCGGCGTGCAAGGAACACAAGAACGCAACCAGGACAAAACTGTTGGACCGAAAGGGAATGATATTCACTACCAGAGTTTGCTCTCCAATCTCCTCAGGAGTTCTGATCAGTTGACTCTTGGTCCATATTTCAGAGATGGAAATCCGGTATCAAGCTTTTTTAGCTGGAGCAAGAATGGCTTCTTGGGATCACAAGTGCCAAAAGGTGGAACGCCGCAGAGCTTACTGAAGAAAATCCTCATAGAAGTACCTAGACTGCATGAACTCTGCGGGTCTGAAACAGGTAGTAAATCCAGACAAGAAGCTGATGAAAATGAGAGAAACCACGTCTTATCTGAAAGGAAGAGAAGAGAGAAAATAAATGAGAGGTTCCTAATTCTTGGATCACTTATCCCATCTGGTGGAAAGGTACACAACATCGTCCAGAAATTTTCCAGTGAGAGATACTATGTGTTGGATCATTCCGAATTCTAATCCTAGCCATATCAACGGTGGATTAGAATTCGGGAAGTAAGACAAGTTGTCTGGCACATAGTGTCCATGGCTAGAACATTTTCCCAGCATCATTTGTACAGTATTCGAAACTCTATCTACAACATTCAGTTTGAGACTCCGCTTATTGCAGGTAGACAAAGTATCCATTCTTGATCACACAATAGAGTACTTAAAAGAGCTGGAGAGGAAAGTGGAAGAATTGGAGCCATACAAAGAGGCGTTGGAATCAATGAACCAAAGCAAATCTCAAGATGCTATGGAGAGGACTTCTGATAACTATGGCCCCGAGAAAACATTTCAGAACAAGAAGTCCTTGACTAACAAGAGAAAAGTAAGTGAACCCGATAACAGGATTCGATTGAGAGATTCCTCGTCAGACAATGTAGCAGTCGAGGTTTCGGACAAGGACGTTTCGATTGAAATTAGATGTGCATGGAAAGAGTCTCTAATTCTTGAAATTATGGGCACCGTGAGAAGACTACGAACGGACATTCGAATGATGGAGTGCTCCAACATTGATGGGAGTCTTTCCATGACCCTAAAAGCCAAGGTTCATATCTACATTTGGTTTCAAACTATTACAAAATTCCAAATAAAATGAATGAACACATATATATCAGTGGCTAATGTGTATGATTTGCAGTGTAAGGGATTGAAAGCCCCATCAGTGAATGTGATAAGGCAAGCTCTTCAGAAGGTAATCTTGCAAGAACTGGAGAAGAAGAAGCTGGGAGTGTAAAGATAAGATTTTTAGTAGATGGAAATAGTGTTGCCAGATTCTTCTCAAGTAGTAAATAGCTTCTACTGATCACCAGCCAAGTAATTCTGATCCCCTTAATAAGCTTACTGGTAAGTGATCAAGCAATGTTTATCCCCTTAAGCTTATTGGTAAGTGCTCAGTTAATATTTATCCCCTTAATCTTAGGAGTAATTTTCAGCTCCAGAATGGTGGTGCCGAATGATGGTGCGGAATTCTAATCTGGACCGTTGGATCAAAATTCAACAGTCCAGATCAAAAGACTCATTTAACTGTTCACTTAAAACACTTTCGATCTGGACCGTTGAATTTTGATCCAACCGTCCAAATTAGAATTCGGCACCATGATTCGGCACACTATTCGGGACCGGAAAAAAATTCTAATCTTACTGGTACATGCTCAGGTAAATAACATAAATCATGCAACCACAGGAAAATGGATATCTAGAAGTTAAATAAGCTTATAATATGAACAATAATCTCCAGAGCAATTTCTAGAATGTTTCCTCATCAAATAATTAGCCTAGAAATTACCTGGTAAAAGCGGGGTCTGTTCCCTTACTACAAAAGCTTGAATCTCAGATGTATAAGTAAACAATGGGGCATTCCAATGGGATCACCGGAATCACCTCCTGGAAAGGAATCAACAAGGTCAAGATTATTCCCGCCCAATTGTTCGTGGCGGTTTTAACGTAATGTCTAGAAGAACTCGATTCACATCTTCATCTTCATTGCAAATTCTTGTTAAACTTGTGATCAAAGTAATACCTGGATGTTACAGAATAATATAGTAAGGTCGATTGTAACCAAGATAACACATCAACTCTAGATTGTCAAAACATAACATAGAATTAACTTTTTTGAACAATAAACGGAATTATAGTATGTAACAAAGATATCCCATCACCTCGTCCTTAGACAAAAGTTTAAGTGACTCAATAAGCTTCAGTTCCTTGCGAATGGGTCCTTCCACTTCCAGGGGGAGGGCAGGACTCAATAAATCCGGGTTACAAGGTTCCTTGAACCAAGTATACAGCTTTCTTCCCGAATCTTTTCTTCTAAACAATAAGAGGAGTATCTTTCCATGCTTAAAGTTAAAACATTTGCCATCATATCCAAACAAAATAGAACTGATGGTAGAACTTACTCCAAAATTTTGATGTTGGTGATGTGGATATGGTATTGAACAACTTAGCTACCTGACGAGTTCATTGCAGTTGGAACTAGAAACTAGAAAGATGACTTCTTCAACAGTATGAAAAAGGAAAATGTCATTTGATAAAGGAGGACATTCCATACTAACACCATGTAAGATAAACACTTCCACTGGTTGAGTCGGTCAACAAACCGATCTTGAATTTCTTATTTATGCATTCGCTCATAAGAGTTATCTAAGTACGGACACATGATTGAGTGTTTTAAGACCTAAAAGAGATAGAGGAAAATAAAATCAAGCACTTCAAACAAAAGGGTATTTCGCAGGAAGCTAACCAGAGATGTCCATATCACTTGAAACAGGTGACTTTCCAACTTAAGGTGCTTTCCAGGCATTTAGGCAATCATGTTTAACATCGAGTGTACTGAAAAATTCAGTTTAGGAGATAAAGTAAGCTCTATCCTATTTGAAATTTCAAGAACTTACTGATGCAACTAACATGTCTTGCCATAGTTACTTATAACCTGACTATTGAGAAAGCATAAACTAGAGATGCCTCAAGATGTGTCTCGATATACACATGCACCCTTATTTCCTGAATTCAAAGTGAAATCCAATCTAGAGATTTCGCTACTACCATGTAGAATTAATGGAGACGTAAGAAGCTATAAATATCACGCCTTCAATAGTTTGTTCAGGTCAGGAGGCTTCCAAGAAATGGCTCTAGATATATGTAGCCTTATGTACAGTGGCGGATTTACACAGGGACGGGTCCAGGCTTTAGCCCAGGCCCATTTTTTTCTCAGTCCTGAAGTAGTTATGGATTAGCCCAATACTAAAAAAATATTTAAGAACTCAGCCCAGGTAATTGATTTTTGTTTTTTTATCCCGCTGACTGATCAATCCCGCAGTACCACGAGTGCACTGCATAGCTCACTGTATACTCCCCAATTCCAACAAGATGACATCACACAGTTATGCATGATAAAAAAAACAAAAATCAATCAGCTTACAATGTTGCAGTAAATAACTCGAATGTACTAAGAAATCAACAGTGGCAGCAGTAGTTTATATTTGCCAAACATCAACGTAATTCACTGTCGACAATTATATTAAACCGTTACAATCTTAAAACATCAATAAGTTCACAGAGCATTGTACCACAAATGCTTCAAGTAAAAGACGAGTTAACAAGTAAAATAGCACACCTAGCAGTACAGATACAGGAAGGGCAGGCAAAGCCTTCCGGTAAAATGCTAGAAGAATCAGAGTTATACCAAGACCAGATATGATAGCAAGATAGCACGCATAGGCTGTCATGAAATCATATATTGCAGCTCTACCGATTAGAACACTATAAAAAATGAAGTCACCCAATCCAAGCTTTATTGCACCAGAAGATCCCAATCCAATTCCTTCTAGCACCAGATTTTCACTTGGAACAGACCCTTGTGGAGAATTCACTGGAACATTTACATGTTGAAGAAGAGGAGAAGAAATCTCAGAATTCTCTGTAGCAGCTCGGCCCTCTTCAGCATCAAGTAAACTCCTCTCATTTTCACCAGCCTCTGCATATGAATGTGTTCCTGGAGTAAGATCGGATCTTGTATCAGAACTGCGCCCTCGATTTTCATCTGAATCATCCCTTCTATCTCTCCAAACCCTTCTCTGTAAGTGTAATGCACCACCATTTGCGCCCGAATCATTGACAATTGGTCGAGCTTCATAGACTAGAGCAGGAATATCTTCATCTCTCGAAATAGCAAGCTCTACCAAGAGCCTCAAAGGCCCACCAGGCAACAAAACCGCAGCAAGATCATACAATGCCATGGCAACCAAAAGCATCCAAGTGGTCCACTCAGGCAGAAGGGTGAACCAGTAAGCAACCAATATTCCAATAACCACCAAATAAGATTGTGTAACAAAAATAGCCATCTTTGACATGAACACGGCTATCACACCAATCACAGTGAAATTAAACAACAGAATAGCAAATGTGATGGAGTCAACAGGAAAGCTGAAATCTTTTATCAAGAGAAGTGAAATCTCTCCTCCCATGAAACCCAAAACAAGGAAAGCAGAGAAGCCCATATAGTATTTCAAGAATTTGGTGCACCTGAAGTAGAAAAGAAGCACCAAGAAGAAAGTGACCACAGTAACCACAGCAACAAAGACCAGTGAATTCAAGAGAGCACCTTTGAGCTTGTCCCATATGGAATCTGAACTGCTCTCGCTGTAGGCCACGGTGGCAATAGAATTGACTGATAAACCGTCATCGGATGAGGAATCCCCATTGAGAACAGAAACCAGAATCACCACCGCAAGCATGCATATTGAGACCGGAATTATGATTCTGATGATTTCTTCACCGAGAGTTTCGAGAATGCTTCTGGGTCTTGGGTTCTGTTCCATTTTCAATCCAAGCTATTAGATTTCAGACAAGCGAATCAGTGGTGAAGAAATAGCATCGGGAGTTCGGGACTCTCTCTAGGTGAATCTCAACATAGCACGGGGAAGGAGAAAGTCTACATGTACAAACTTAAATTTGTATAAACTGTACAAACTCTTAAAAGTGGTGTTGTGTTTCTTTTAATTAAAGAACGCTTTTTTTACTTTGCTTTTTTTTTTTTCGGTTCTCCTCCCAAATCACTCTTGTACAGAAGAATTTTTTGGCTTCTTTCTTCTGCTGAATTTCAGGTAAAAGAATCCAGGTAAAATATGATTGTGAGGAATGATATAAGCCATCTCCCACTATGTGCACACCTCCACACCTCCACACCTCCCACTCATATTATGTGGGAGCACACACATATATTGGTGTGTGTGGGACCCTATCTTTATGAATGTGAGGAGGTGCCATGGAGATGCCCTACTTGGAAGGTGCCATTTACCATTTTTGATAGTTCAAGGACGCAAACCAAAATGCAGGTATCATAATGGGCGAACAAACTCATAAAATCAAACTCAAAACATTGATATAAACCTTTTATCATAAATTTTGGCTAGAGTGCAAATTTAAATGTTAGACTAATTTGGGGTCATTTGTAAAAGTAATTTTTAAAAAATGAATTGCAAATTTAACCTCTATCTTTAAAAATAAATCAAAAATCGAATATATTTTAGTTTACGACTAAACAGTTATTATTAAATACCCAGTTAACTTAACCACACTCACTCCCGCCAAACTCATCTACGACCGTAGTGAAACACTATGACCGAAAAACCGAAAACCTGCATTTTTTTCGATTTCAATTTTCCATTTCTTCACCCTCCCCGGCTCAACGGCGAGTCCGGAAACATATTCAGAGAGAAAGAGAGATAGATCATCGACGGGCCCAGCGTGAAAAGGGTGTATTTTAATCTAGTTTATTTGTTGAAGGTGCGTTTGACTCTGACTTCTAGCTGATTTATGGCAGTATCATTACAATCGAGAGATGAGTCATGCATTTTCTTGTGAGATTTACACTTCCGTATGGTATTTACAGTAGGATCG
>JAOYMZ010092517.1:0-10486 GCA_025802335.1 Pinguicula primuliflora | reverse complement strand
ACCATCAGTTACAGAAGTCTTATCCTTATAAAACTGTACCAATCACTATCTCTATAATATATATCTATAACAAAAAAAGTGATTTGTAGAAAAATGATGTGTTTGCAAAAATTGTAGTGCTATAGAAAAAAATTCTAAAGTAGTGTTTGCAATTGAAAATAGCTTTTCTTAGAAAAGTTTAATTTTACCCTTAAATCTTAACAAATTTACCCTCAATGATGGTCTCTGGAAAAGGTTTTGAGGAGAAAATAGATAAAACGTCTTTTATGTATATTTTGTTTATTTTCAAAAATGCAACCGCCTGCTTTTTCACAACAGAAGCATCTCCTTCACTGCTTTTGGATTATAGGCCAAAACAGAGTTTGCACCTTTAAAGTGGAAGCAGAAACAGATCTAGCAAACACTCAAAAAAATAAAAGTGTGGAGCAACCTCCAGAAGCAGTTTACAAAATCGTTTGCAAACACTGCCTAACAATTTTTGGGTAACTTTCAATTGTCGAAAAATTAATTTTTGCAGAGTTTTGAAATGTTCGTTAAGAAGACGAGTTAGGAATCGGTCATGAATTTTAATTATGACAACTTCACTAATGAAAAATATTAAAAATTCTAAAAATATGGGTTTAAAGTACTAAATACCTAACTCAAAACTTTAAGTTACTGATAGTCATAGAACTCAAAATCCATGTTTGGTTCTCGAATCATTTCCGTAAGAGCACTCCAAAATTGTTTACTCAAAGTCTAAATTAAAGATTTATAATACTGATCCTGAATTGGGAAAACCAAATTTTACTGATATTGAGTTTCATACAAAGTTTGAGGATTAGAGTTGGTTAGAGTCTTCGTTAGTAGCGACTCTAAGGCACGAGGTGACCGGTGAAGTCCATAATATCATGAATGAGATGGGAAATACTGGTTACCAGGGAGTTCACGTCAGGCTACTGGGGAGGGATAAAGTGTTACTTACTAGATTAACTGCAGAGGAGCCAAGTTGCCTACTGAATCAAAAAGAAAATCTGCTATTCTCTGCTATTAAAAGCTGGGAAGTGGGAGCTGATACAGAAGAATGAACACGATGGTTGAGGATAGAAGGCCTGCCATTGCATTGATGGAACTTAAGATGTTGGTCCTGGATAGGTGTGGAGTACGGCACCTTGCTGGAAGTTGATCCTGATTCTATGCAACACTGAGTGTTGCCATAATGTCGGATAAAGATTTTGACGAAATGGAGATGGGAATTAAGCGAGTTTCTGGACATTGTAGTCTATGGGAAAAAGTATGAGCTCAAAATTCATGATGATCGCTCAGATAACATTCCAGCATCCGGTAGTATGATTGTTGACCGATTACCGACAAAGTCAACCCAAGCAGGTAATGGATTTGAGGCAATTATGGAAACTCCAGATATTGCGTAACGGACAAAAATAGGCCATAGGTCAGTTGGAATACATTCTGGAAATGGGCAGCATTCGAATAAATCTATGCAATCTGCGCAATCATCTCAAGCGGTTGGGGATTTGATTGATATGACTAACATAGTTGGCAATCATGTCTCTATAATGGAGCAACTATCTCCGAAAAATTCCTTGTTGGATGGATTGACTGAGTTGCCAGTCAACAATGATGAAGATCCTCAATTAAATATTGCCAGATCACCTCCACCAGCTAAATATTTATGGGAGGTAGATGAGGACCTTGTCAAGCTGGGAGCAGAAGTATTGGGCCGCTCGCTAAGAGGAAATCGCCACAGGAATATTTATTTCCCAACAGGACCATTGTACAGAACTCTCAACCAATTGGAGCAAAGGATAATGGGCAAATACAACTTGAGAGATTACAGCAAAAACGTAGGCATCAAAGAAGGATTGCTCAAAGGAAAAATAAACAGCAAGTTGTGGTCACTATGAAGTCCAATATCTAGCATCCTAAGCTCATAGATGCAAAGCTTAGGAATGAAGCATACTCCACAGTACAACTTGGGGCAGTCTTGGGAGTGAACATAGATCATACTGCCATCCCAGCTATTATGTACATGGAGAAAAGAGAAGAAGAGTAAGCAAGGCGCTAGTAGCACCTAAGGAGACAACAAATATATTTCATGCGAATATTTTCTTTCAACTCAAGAGGATTGGGTAGCCCAAATAAATTTATTGAAATCACGGAGGCAGTACAGAGGTATGATGTACAAGTACTCCTTATTCAAGAAACAAAAAACAGACAGTTGACATAAGCATAGTCCAACGATTATGGGGATTGGATGAGGTGGACTATGTTTACAAACCTGCAGTTGGTCGCACTGGAGGACTCTTAACGTCGTCGAGATTGGATGCAGTTGTTCAGCAGTCTTCATGGGAGTGTAATGGTTGTTGGGGCTTACTGCACGTTAGTAGATAGAGGTCAGAATATGAAAATTGCTAATGTATATGGGCCAGTTGCTATTTCTGCTAAAAGACAACTTTGGTATTATATATTACATCTTATACGAATGGACCCTGACTGTTTGTAGTGCATTGTGGGGGGGGGGGGGACTTTAATGCTATGAGGAGCATACAGGAGAGAAATGGTGTAGCTATGACGCAAGGTAGGGAGATCTTTGATTTCAACAAGTTTATCCTGGATTCTGAATTGTTTGACCTTCCTCTCCAAATGAGAAAGTTTACATGGTATCAGTCCAGTGGCAATAGCTCTAGTAGACTTGATTGATTCTTAGTCGCAGGAAATTGGCTCCAACTTTGGCCGGATGTTCATCAAATGCCATTAGACCGACACTATTCTGATCATTACCCTATTGTTCTTATTAATGAAGCACTAAACTAGGGGGTTAAGCCATTTAAGACCCTGAATGCGTGGTTTGACCATCCACACTACTCTAAATTTGTGAAAGATACATGGGCAGAGTTAGAGGCACAAGGGAGTCCAGGATTTGTTCTATTTGATAAGTTGAGACAGCTTAGGCGCAAGCTTAAAATCTTGAATAAGGACATATTTGGTGATCTGAATATACAAATGAAGAGCGCGGAGGAGAAAATGAAGCAGTTTGATCTTGCAATGGAGGATAGAATGTTGACGGAGGAGGAAAAAAGGAAATGAAGGGTGCTCAAATTGACCTATTGCAGTTATCACTCATGAAGGGAAGGTTAATCTACCAAAAAGCAAGACACAAGTGTCTGAAATTTGGTGATGCCAACACTAGATTTTTCTTTACTTCGCTGCAGAAGAATCATGCAAAGAACACGGTGAAAGATTGTTGAAAGATGGAGTGTGGAGGTCTGAAGTCCCAATAGTAAAGCAGTATGTTGATGCAGAGTTTCAGCAACACTATGCAGAAAAGAAAGTACATAGGCCAACTATCTCTTGGACATTTAATCGAGTGGTATCTCTTCAGGAAAATGGAACCCGACCCAGTTTAGTTGTCAGGATATAGTAGGATTTTGAAAAATTATCCCACTATATCTTGTATTTAGTAATTAGGACAGCTTGGAAAAATTTTCCCGATTGACCCGAAAAAAAAGTGGATTTTGATGGATTAAGTTTCCTTTCTAAACCTATGGGATTTTAGGATAATTGGGTTTTTTTAGTTAATCATACACCCCTAAAATCCTATATAATACAACGTACTAAACGCCGAATATCTTTTCTCATCCCACTATATCTCACTCATCCCTGCTACTAAACCTACACTTACAGCGATCTTTTCTAAATCAAAGGTGTGGAAAGTTGTGAAAAAATATGGTAGCGGAAAGAGTCCAGGACCGGATGGATATAATTTCAAGTTTTTAAAGCATTTCTAGCCACTTTTGAAGGAGGAATTCATGAAATTCTTACAGACTTTTGGGGGAGAAGGAGAATTGGTGAAGGGTTTGAATGGAACTCTGGTAACCTTGGCTCCTAAAAAGGTTAACCTGCAACGAATTATCGATTTCAAACCTATATCTATGGTAGGGTGTGTTTACAAGATATTATCAAAGTTACTGGCCCAAAGACTAGCTAAGGTTCTCCCTGCATTGATTTCAAATAAGCAAACTGGATTCATATCAGGACGGTATATTTTGGATAGTGTTGTGATGGCTAATGAAGTAATCCATGAAGCAAAAAGCAAAAAGAAGAGGTGCGGTCTATTAAAGGTGGACTTTCAAAAAACTTTTGACAGTGTTAATCGGCCTTATCTATGGGCTATGATGTAGAGTATGGGATTTTTCCCTACATCGATGAAATGGATTAAGGAGTGCATTCAAATAGCTCTTATTTCCATTACTATAAATGGAAGCTCTTGTGGCGAGTTTCACATGGATAAGGGTCTAAGACAAGGTGATTCCCTTTCACCCTTGTTGTTTGCAATAGCTGCGAAAGGATCGAATATATTAGTAGAACAAGCTGTGGATAAAGGGAAGTTGGAAGGATATCGCTTTGAAAATGGCCTCTCAGTCACGCATCAACAAATCAAGGAAGATACTTTGCTATTCTCAAATGGTACTATGGCTGATGTAATCACGTATAAGAGAATTCTGCGGGTATTCGAGCTAATTTCAGGCCTAAAAGTCAATTTCTCTAAAAGCCGACTATTTGTCTTAAATTTGGAGCATGCAAGTGCTATTCAACAAGCTGGGACTTTGCATTGTGAGCTAGAAAACATACCATTCCTATACCTGCGTGTTTAGGTAGTGATCAATCCAAGGCGCATCCGATCCTGAAAGCCATTTATTGATGTAGTGCAAAAGGGGATTGAAGGATGGAGAAAGAAGAATCTTTCACTTGGAGGGAGAATTACTCTAATCAAAGCAGTCCTCTCAAGTATTCCTGCATACTATCTATCGCTGTACAAAGCCCCTCAAGCAGTACTGCAAAAGCTCGTTCAACTGCAAAGCCAGTTTTTATGGGGAGAAAAAGGTGATGGAAGAAGGCGGATTGCCTGGATCAGTTGGAGAAAGGTGTGTTATCCTAAGGAAAGAGGTGGACTGGGAATTAAACAGCTAGAAAAATTTAACATAGCTTTGATTGGCAAATGGCCAAGTAAGCTACTGATTGACGGAGGTCAACTATGGAATGAAGTGATATAGAGAAGATATGGAGACTTGACGATGAGTAGAGATAACTTGGCATCGAATGTTAGTGCAAACACTTCTATATGGTGCCAAGATATCACAAATTCTGTTATTCTCAAGCCCTGGTTCTATGAGGAGTTCAGAAGGAAAATAGGGAATGGTTCCAAGATTCGTTTTTGGCAAGATAGTTGGTTGAGTAGCGAACCTTTCTCACTTAAGTATCCGAATGTGTACTACTATGTAGGGGATAAACAGATATATGTAGCAGATAAGGGTATTTTTGTGGAGAATACCTGGGTGTGGCAATGGTCATGACTCTCACCGTATCCAATTGAGGCAGCACTTGAGTTTGCTGAACTTTCTACCCTCCTTCAGTCTGCTCCAGTTAGGAGAAATGCACCAAATTGGTGGGAATGGGCAGACCCTACAAGGAAAATGCATCAGACTGTCGATTTCTATTACAAGCAGATGTAGATCATTTGGAATAATAAAGAGGCAAATGAAAGGGCTACATTGACGTGGAAAAACATATTGCCACTCAAAATATGAAGTTTTACCTTGAAACTGATGCAAAGTAGGGTGCCCAAGCTTGATAATCTGCAGCAAAGGGGAGTGAACACAAATTTAGTTCTTTGTCTGTTATGTGCGTAAGTGCCAGAAACAGTGCATCACTTATTCCACACTTGTACTAAATCTCAATAGATTTGGGATCACATAGCGAATACAGGGTGCTTAGTCGATTGAATTGATATCTCACCTCCAACAATTTATGGGAGTTGCTGCTCCGCCATAGAAAGCACAAATCTGGAATGCACTCTGGCAGCAAATTGCCTGGAATATCTGGAAGTAAAGGAATGGTAAGGTATTTGAGCATACAACAAAATCTGTTGAGGAAGTCTGTGAGGAAATCAAATTGCAGCTCTGGTGGAACTTAAAGGTCCACAATTTGCTCCTACCTGCGTTTGGTTTCGGTGAATGATTGCGCCATTCGGAGTTCTGTGTTGGATGATGATTGATGCTAGATTGATGAGAAAGTAGGCATCTGATAGAACATGAGACATGAATATAAATTGAGGGGAAGATGAGAATTGAGATTGTAAATTTCGTGCCCTAATTTGCCTGATTTGGGCAAAATGTGGGATTATCAATGAAAATCATACCTTACCTATCAAAAAAAGATAACTTTGGGAGAAGTTACTAAATAAAATCCATTCTGCATTAGAGGATTTAATTTGTATCTATTGTGACTTTAATCTAATCAAAGACCCTAGAAAAAGAAAGGGGCTTAGTATATGCCCTAACAGGGAAATCAAAGAGTTTTTAATGCATTAGGGGAGGATTTTGAGCTAATTGATTTACCCTTTTAAATTAAGGAAATTTACCTGGTTTCAACCAGGTGGAAGAAGTGCTAGTGGGATAGGTTCTTATTATTAGAGAGATTGACAGTTTATCGGCCGAAATTAACACAAATTGCACTTGATAGAAATTATTCTAATCATTGGCCACTACTTCATGAAAATGATAACACTAATGGGCTCGTTCGCAAGCTCAAATAGGTAGAACGAACGAGCTTGTTCGTGAGCGGCAATGAACTGAGCTCAAACTCGATCTTTGGTTTGTTATGCTAAGTGAACGAGCTCGAGCTAGTTCGTTAAGCTCGTGAACCGAGCTCGAAAATTCCTTGTTCGTTCGAGCTTGGTTGATTTACAGCCCTACTTACTCATCTGATCCAAAGTATTCGTACTCTGGCAACCCCTCCTGGACACCTCATCACGAGCATCTCCCCTCTACCACACAACAATATCCTTACTCCCACAGCACCTACTGGTCGGAGCACTTGGAACAGAAATATCACCATCGTCCGTCCTTCTCAGAATATATGCAATTATTACAGAAGGAAGATTTCTCCATTGCTCTATCTCATGATGGTGGATATTATCACCGACCTTTTCATTGCAAGGTCCCCACCTCCCATCCTATGTGGTTGTATCCTGCCTCAGGAGAAGTAGCTTCCCACCATCCTCTTCCCAATGCAACTTCACTCAGCTGCACAATCTCCACAATGGCCATATTTCTGTTCTTCTTCAGCCCCTGCTTCCGAAGTTATGGGTTCTCACATGGCTCAAAATACTGCCTATGACAGGCAAGAATATGCTGATGAAGATGGGAGACGATGTTATTACACCATGCTTACAAATCAGTCAAATTGGGAGAAGCCTGATGAGTTGCTGAATCCATTAGAGAGACCTGATGCATGGCAAGAATATGAGGATGAAGATGGATGAAGATGGAAGAAGATGTTATTACAACCAAGTTACGCACCAGTCTAATTGGAAGAAGCCTCATATGTGGCAGAGTCCACTAGAGAGAGCTGAGGCATCGACGGTTTGGCAAGCCTCCACTACACTGGAGGGATATCCAGATTATTCCAATACGGAGAAAAGCCAATCAACATGGGTTCTTCTGAAGCCTTGGCTCGTTAACTCGTGGAATCAGCAAATGATGAGGGCGGGCATCCAAAACCAAACGATAGTCTGGCTCTGCCTGCTCCTGCTGTTGTTAGCTCGACCATGTTGCCTCCCACTTTGTCTCCGTGCGACACTCCGCTGCCAACGTTGACAGCTCTTGTAAGTTTCCTTTCCCCTATTTTTCCCTCTTTGAACATCTCTGCTCAACCTTCATCCCATCCTCTGTGCGCTACAACTCTGGTTCTCCCATACGCCACTCGACCCCCAACCCCTATTTCGGCTCCATAGCTCGGAACCCTAACTAGACAACCCTAGCCTCGGTCTTCGGCCCGATCATATTGAGCCTAGCAACCTTCCGCCCCATGTTTCAGCCAAGATCTGTTCCCCAGTTATGTGTTTGGATTCCTCGTTGACCCCCAACCATCCACAAATAGATTCTGAGCCTCTCAGCATCCCCACCACTATCGCAGGCTCTACCACTTCGGGATGCATCCCCCATCACTCTGAGGAGGCCGCCACCCCCGACCCAAAAAGACCTAGTGGCCGCCACCTACACAGGAGACCTAGTAAGTTTTCGGCCTCTGTGTCAATAGAAAATAGGTGGTGCTCCACTGCCAGGAGGGGCTACACAGTGGAGGGGATTTCATATGGGATCGCGACAGGCGAAGTTTCGATTTTTCCCACACTATCTCCTTCCCTCCGTCCGACGACTACTTTCCTAGGGCAGGGGCATCATTTTTAGTCCGTGAGCAGAACTGCCCCCTTCTCGGTGGGTATGATGGCATGTGCGAGTTCAAGGAGCATTGTCGCGAGCCATGTCGGTAAGTTTGCGTGGGATCAAAGCAAGCCTTTGTTGGTATAGACTGGTGACCACCGATCTGGCCGTTCTTGGGACTATCTTTGTGGTAGTCTGACATGGTTATATCGTAGCTTCTGGCTTCATCCTCCAAGACATTGGTTATTTTAGAGATTTAGCGAATCTGGTAGTATGTTAACAAAACGGCATGGTGCAGGAACTCAAGTGTTTTCTTAGGCGGCGTAGTTTGCTTTGTATGGGACCGAGACAAACCGAGATGTGAGTTTGTTGTTTTGTCAATAGCAATCCTACTATTTTTTTTGTAGATACAGGGATTTTCACTTCTGACTGTGGGATTTGTTTTTGTCCTAATGCTTTTTTGTCAGCGAGGACGAAGCTTCCTTTGTAAGCCAGCGTTGATAAGTTACTCATCTGTCCTGGGATCGTAACTAAGTGAAGGTAAATGTAACGGTCCAATTTGTAACGAACCCCATTCTCGTAAAGGTGAATTGGGGTCTGTTATTGCAGTATGGCTCATTAAGCCCATACCCGAGCCCAATATATGTATATATATATTTCAATAAATAAGTACCAACATAAGCCCAATAATCCGAAAGTCAATTCATAAAATGATAAGTTCGCACATAACATAAAATTCGGTCGAAGTACAAGTCCAGATAAAACAAGCCCAAAACAAAATAAGGTCCAGATTCACATGAATTAAAGATAAAACATAACGCCCACTAAAGGTCCTCGAAGGTCATCGTCTTGAATAGCCTAGATCAGCGCCTCACCGGCTCTGCAATAAAATACACGAGTAGGTCTATGAGCCACAAGGCTCAATAGATAATCGATATCGAAGTACTCGTTACGATTATAACAATATATATAGATATTCACATCCTTAAAACATTATTGACTAATCACATTTTATGACATCATAAAATTAAGCATGCTCTATTACCTCACACCGTCACGTGTGGCGTTACAACAAATATTAAACATGTTACATCACTTTCACATAAACACACAACATTATAAACAAACCAGACAACACAATCGACGCTCAAACCCTCTCCCAACAAATCACCCATCTCCGGCCAATTCCGTTTAGGCCGGAGTCACTGCTTCTCATGTCCACTCGTCGGATCTCTTCCTTCTACATTTCTCGCCACTCATTTTCGTTCATCGAAAATCTCTCGTATCAGCACCACACATCTCTCATTTTTGCTCGCCGGAAAGTCTCTCATGTTCATAATGCTCTCCTCTCATTTTCGCTCACCAAAAATCTCCCGAATTTGCATTGCTCGTCTCTCATTTTCGCTCACCGAAAATCTCCCTAATCTCATCTCCGTTCATCGCTCATTTATGCTTGCCAGAAATCTCCCTTTACTTCTCCTCTCATCACTCATTTCCGCTCGCTGGAAATCTTCCATTTCACTACTTCTCGTCCCTCATTTCCACTCATTGGAGATCTCCCCAATCAAGTCATCTCCCATACTTCACCCGGCCATTCGTCAGAGCCCTGTTCAACATTCCGGACCGTTCTCCCATTACTATTTTTTTCGTTCTCCCATTACTCATTATTGCCCATACCTGTTCATCATCCCTGCAAAAGAATTGAGGACGTCCTTGTGATCCAAGATATTGCCTCCCCAACATTCCTTACCGATTCATCCCCAACAATCCTTACCGATTGGCGCCCGCCATTTACCCCTCTACTCCCACACCTTCGAATCTCAAACGATTAACCACATAACCACAGTCAAGATAACAACAACCAAACACAGATTCACCATTCACATAGAACCGAGCCAGTCATGGGAAGGAAATGGATCCATTCACCGCACTAGCACACCCACACATAATCATGATAGCAAACAAGTTCTTCATATAACATTAGGGAAACAGTCGAAAATCAACAGGACAATTAACCACACAAGCATTGCAATTGAAAACAAAATATTTCCTCAATCCTTTATCCATACTCGTATGTAGGGAACCGCACAATGAGTGGCCGGAGATGGGGTTCGGGGCCTCATCTCCGACGACTGCAGATCCTGCCGCATAGCAACAAGTGATGAGGGCCGAATCCACAGTTCTCCACTCCTGCACAGCGCCTCGCAGTCTTTGGCTTAGTTATTTTTTCAATCAGAGGTAGAGTGCTAGTAGATGCGTAATGT
>JAOYMZ010092516.1:0-10487 GCA_025802335.1 Pinguicula primuliflora | reverse complement strand
CGTCCTGGGGGTATTACCCCCAACTTGAGGTATCACACATAAGAACATGACCTTTGAAGTTCTCCAATTGACCGTCCTTGGGGTATTACCCCTAACTTGCCTCTAAGTTGGATGAAATAATTCTTACCTAGTAAAATAGGAAGGATTATGATGAGTTCTGTGGGATTTAACTGATTGGAAATTAATTAGAATGGATTTTTAAACATGAAAACAGAGTTTAGGTAAAGCAACCAAACCGAAGCCCTGAGTTATCTCTCTATTTCGTGGCATATCTCTCTGTGCGTTGTGAATCTGGACTAGTTGCCTTCATAACAATTGATCTAGACCCTCTTAGCTGTCCATAGAATTTTAATTTGAAATTTTTTGATTAGTAGATTAGAAGATATGCACTCCTGAACTTGTGGGTTATTTTGATAGCTGCTAGGATATGTTGCATGATTTGTACCCCCTCCCTGAGATCTGACCCTTGCTTAGTATTGTATTATAACTTGGCCATGTGCACTTGCATGAACTCATGAATTTGCGGATCAGAAGGCCGGGGCATTACATTTGGTATCGGAACGAGGTTCAATCGTGGTGAGGACGGTTGATCCTTAGATTGTTGTTGCGCAATGAGGATGTTGCGTCCGTAAGGAGGGGTGAGTGTAATATCCTTAAAATGATTGTTAGTACTACTCATATCAATAAAGTGCACCTATTTTTCTGGGAGCCTATCCATGAGAACTCCAAAGTTAAGCATGCTGACCTTAGAGCAATTTTAGGATAAGTGACCCCCTGGGAAGTTTTCCAGGGTGCGCACGAGTGAGGACAAAGTGTGATAGAAGGTCAAGTGTTGGTTTGTGGGGACAATATGAACAATTATTAGTTAGGGCATGGGTGGATAGAGACACCCATGCTGCTGTAACAACCTTGGGAAAGGTCAGGGCGTTACACCCGACAAGTCAAAATGTACATAATCCAAGCATTGCTTACATGTATGTACACCTTTGGAAAAGTTGACTCTATGCTGTTTACCAAACACACAAGATTCACAGAAGCCAAGATCACTTAATCTCTGTTTACCTAGTAAACCTTTAGAGTGCAGTCTATTCAGATTCTTCTCATTCATATGTCCTAATCTTAAGTGCCACAGTTTAGCCAAGTTAAAATCAGACACATTTAGCGCATTAGCACATTCTGTTTTGCCATGCAAGTAGTAAAGTCTTTTTTTCCTAAAACCTGTGTAATACCACACTGTCATGCTTAAAAACAGTAAGGATGCCATTCTTAGCCACATAATAGCAACCATTTTCTTCAAACATACCTATAGAGATCAAATTTCGTTTTAAATCACGTATATATCTCACATTGAACAGTTTAATCCTAGTACCATTACTAAGCATTAAACAAATAGAACCAGTTCCTTCTATGCAACACACATTGTCATTTCCCATAATAGCCAAGCCATTTTTATCTTTGTCTAAGGACTCAAACCATTCTAAATGTGGTATCATATGATATGTACATCCTGAATCTAATACCTAGTCATCTAAACCTACAGATTCAGACACATTAAGATCAAAATCAGAACATTCTGGAAAAACAATAGCAATTTTTCCTTCCCCTGAATCTGAATTTTCGAAAACAATGAATTTGTGTTCTAAATCAGAAATAGTTTGGTGAACCACAACACGTTGATTTGAAAGAAACACATCACATCTATCACATTCAGACATAAACTCTTCAAATGCTTCATTATCATTTTCAATGTTATCTTCATCACTCACAGTTTCAATTTGCTTTTCAACTAGGCAGACATCATCAACTAAATAAACAGAATCATGCATAATCTGACTATTAGAGACAATAGATTGATTTAAAGTATTACTCTATCCTAGGTTATTCATGTTCTGATTTTGAGCATTTTGAAAAGCAGATATATCAACATCATTGGTTTGATTAACATTCTGACCTAAAACAGAATTTGAAGCAACTTAAGCAGTTATGTTTCCATTTCTAAAGTTGCCTAGATTGTTATGACTTGGATAATCAGAAACAAACAGTGTATTAAAACTATTATTCTATTCAAAAATTTTGTTACTGTTCACATTAATCATTTGTTCTTGCTGGAATTTCAAAACTCTATTGTAGGTGTAACATGTACTCAAAACATGTCAAGGTTTATTATAAAAATTACGCCTTGATTGATTTGAGTTTTGATTTTTATTACTATTCTGATAGTTTCTAGAACTATTAGAATTAGAGTTCCTATCACATTGGAAATTCTGAGGATTCCTATTATTATTAGAGTTTGAATTTTTGTTAGAGTTATTTCTATTATTTTGATTATCAGACTTAGAATAACTCTGTCTAGATTTTTCAGACTCTTCCTTAGACTTTTCTTTAGCAAAGAGAACACTTGAAACACGTTTTGTATTATTAAGTTCTAGTTCCCTAGATTTTAATTCAGTGATGATTACATCTATTTTAGGGACCACTCCAGAATATTGTAACGCATTCTTGACTACTGAAAAATACTCACTCATAGAGTTCAACAAGATCATAGTTAGGGAATTTTCATCTATATCATGTTCAGTCTCTTTAAGTAATTGTGTCAATTTGAAAAATTTATCAAGATTTTCATCAACTGATTTTTTAAGTCCATTTTATACGAAAATATTGAACCTTTAACAAAAAATAGATTACCAGGATCATTAGAAGCATACAAGTAGTTTATTCCAGATATCCAAAGGATCTTCAGATCCATCTAACTTGCGAATGATAGTATCTGACTAATTTAAAATCAGTAGGTTTAAAGCCTCTTTTTTTACTTCATCTACCTTAGACGTAACGATTTCTGGCCAATCTTTAACGAGTTTTAATGCATAATGCACCTTATAGTGAGACAGAACATCTTTCATGCGCCTAGCCCAACTAGTGAGTCACCCTTCTCATCAAACAAGGTTATTTCAATTCTTGTTAACATGTTTAAATTTTCTTAAACAGACAACAGTAAATGGGCAAAACAGAACAGATAGTATCACAGAGTAGATAACAAGTATTTCAGATTCTGCAAATACTCAATATGAGCAGACAAGAGCAAAGAAAGATTAGATCGTATTTCAACCTTATAACTCCTTTTAGAGTTCCACAGTTTAAAAATTGGATTGAAGGTAGTCTAATCAAGGACTCTATTCGTATGCACGGGACGTACCCACAGAGGTCCTCAAGGGTCCTACAAGGCTCCTCTCTAAGACCCATAGAATCACTCAAAATAAAATAACCCTGAAAGTAGTAACAGGTAAGTGCTCACAGGCACAAAGCAGTAACAGATATAGGCAAAATATCTCTCACGTCGTGGTGCTAATGCGTGCTCATAGCCCCACCTCAGGCTCACAGGCCCACAGAAAGATTACTGAAAGAGTTAACAGGAGACTTACAGTTTATTTTTTATATTTCTGTTGTCTGGGGAATTTTAATTTTCGGCCCTGTTTTCTTTCCTGAAAAACCAGAACAACAGAGTACTAACACAGAATGCTACAGACTGTTCTAGTAATTTGATATGAACCAAACAAGATCAGTCAAATTTTTCAGAGTAATCCAAATAGAGTTTGAATAATGCGCAGCGAAAATATTTTGTAACAGGATCTTTTTGAAAACTATTTCAAAAAATACAGTTTCTAAGATTTTCACCAGAATGTATCAGATTTTGAAAACAAGTTGTTTTTCAAAACAAACTGATAGTCAAAACTTTTCCAGTGACAGAATATAGACAAATCCAGAGGCTATCTACGCATGCAACTCAATATCAGTAGATGTGAAACAAGAGAGGGCAAGTTTCACAACATTGTATGCACAGTCAGATAACAGATCTGAAGAATATCGCATGCAAGTGACAGATTCAGAGGCTAATATTGCATGTAAGTCTAAAAGGACTATGAATCAACAAAATGTTGAACAGTGTATGTAGATTATCAGAACAGATAACAGATCTCCGAGAAATTCACAGAACAATTCACAAATTCAGATAGAGACTGAATTTCAAAGATAATACGAAATTTTAACCGATTAAAATTCAAATCCACCGATTAATCATCCAAACCTGAACGATTAACACACATGCAAGACCAATTTCACTGATTTGAACGGTAATCTCGCTCTGATACCACTTGTAAGTTACGGGAATCTTGCTCAAACCTACGAGAATAGGAGTCAACTGTTAATAGCAGAAGAGTTGCAACAATAATCGAGTGAAAAACACTGAAATAAATGAAAATAGTAGATAATGAAAATCCTGTTTCTAAATGTGTAGATCCGTTGCAGAATCAGAGTATAAATTCAAAAAACAGTACGAGAACTCAAACCGTCAATTTCGGGCTTGGAGAAGACAACTCGTCAACAGCTCAAAATCCTCGATTAATCGGTTCAAAAGGAAGGTATCAAGGTAAGGAGTTCAGATCCGGTGAGATATACAGCAGGAAACTGTATTTCGAGAGCCAAAGTCGATCGAAAATGTGGATGAACTAGGGTTTTTCGAGAGAGAGTGATACAGTCGAGAGAGATAAAGTATAGCGGCGTGAGAGAAAAAAGTGAAGTGACGGTCGAGGGTTAAGTTTTGACATATATATCACGGGATTGGGCCAGGTCAGGGAGACAAATGAGTAATTGGGCCGAAAAGAAAATAATACAGGAAATCATCAGAACCAGGCCAGTCACAGGAAGAGAAAATATGGGCCAAACATAGCTTATGGCCAGAACGGATTCAAGCCCTAAAAATCAACCTAGTGAACCGAAAAAATCGAGGATTGAGGTCAACTGAGAAGTTTTGTCAAGTATAAGAATTTCAACCTCCAATTTATGTTATACATAATCTGATTGACAATTCTATCGAGTTAGAATAAAACCGGGAGGTTTAGACTCAAAATGATTTACATCATCCGGCTCTCAAATATGTTCGGGACGTGCACGGGTGATTTAAATAATAAAACATAACAAGGTTAGACAAGTAATAGGTCATGTCCCCAAAATCCTTACACAAACATATAAAAGCTGTAAGGAAGATATTATCACTAGGAAATCCTACATGGATCAGGCATGTCCTGACTAGCGTTCTTATATACCTTAGGTTGACCCTATACTAGACGAAAGTTCTCTCTAGTCCTTCGTGCAGCAAAAATATTGTAGGACAGTAGCTGCAAGGGCTTTTTCTTACACCACTCCAGGATGGTAATTGGTAGGGATACAACAAATAATGACTCAAAATTCCAGATGGTTAATCGGACTTGGAGAAGTCAGTTTATAGACTTATAGTGGGAATGGACAGAGAAATTTTAGGTTTCAATACTAGTGCATCAGATCCAGATTGCAAAATGAGCAGATATATTGAAAATAAGGCAATAACCAATGGAATGTGAGGCCTTATAAGAATTTGTTCTAGCTTTCCCTTCACTTAGCTTAAAAAGTTCATGAACATGAGGAAAAAGGGATTTCCAGTTCCCTCTCTAATATGTTGGGGGATCTGGAAAAGCCATTGCTCCTTCAAATTTGAGAACAAACATAGTTCACCAGAAGTAACAATCCAGGGTATAGAAGTTCTCATGCGGGATATTCTTAGCTACTTGAAGTTGCTATCACAGAATTAACAATCAGAAACCACTATTATGGACCTTATGTGGATTGAGCCGCTATCGGCCGCCCCAACAACCATCAAAGGATGCATCAGTTGGTGTCCACCTGCTCCTACATAGCTAAATATAAATACTGGAGAAGTCCACATACAATCTACCAACACGGCAGGAGGTGGAAGCATGCTAAGGACTTCAGCAGAAGAAGTATTACAATACTGATAAGTGGATATGCACCTGGTAAGTAACCAATATCTCAACCTTAGAAGCTGAAGCTGAATTTCTAGTACAAAAGTTTTCAAGTTGCTAGAGAGAAACGCCATAGCATGGTTATCAAGACGGATGCACCATGCAATGCCCATGTAACACTGCAGGTAGGCCGATGTTCAATATCTTTTTGTGCGGGCCTGTTGACTGAGCATGAGCGCACTGCACACTATGCAGTGACTAAGCAAGACGACACTGAAGTTAAAAGGTGTCCTTCCATGAGTCGAAATCAAAATATATTCTACACGAGAATTACGTAAATGTAGACTAATTTTGATTCAAGAGATTTCTTTGAGAGAACAAATCTCTCAATATCCCAGAAAGATGGAAAATGCTATTTGCACACACTTTTTGACACTATTTGTTGATATTGTGATGTAGCAACAATCACAACCATAATTAAAAAAATAATAATATAATATGTGGTTGTGACGATTGTCACATCACAATGTCAATGAATAATGAGTGTGTACAAATAGTATTGGTCGAGAAAGAATTCATACATGGAATTATTATAAATAATCTAAAATTTACAAATTTGAAATCATGTCCCCGCCACGCCACGATTAACCGCCTGTAACTTCCCAATCCTCTGCAACTTCCCTACAAAAAGCTTGTAACTTCCCCCACAGAAACTTCAGAAGTTATTGATTGTTGTCTTGATCATCATTGAGGATCTAATGGCATCCCTAAAAGCTCGCATGGAGCACTCGATCACGCCGGTCGCTCTCCGTTCGTATCTCGCAGAGTTCATCTCCACCTTCATATACGTTTTCGCCGCTGTTGGCGCCACCATGTCTTCTCGTATGAGTTCATATTCATGGATTTGTTCTTCCAAGCGAGTGTTTTTTATTTGGGACCGTAAATTGCGTTTTGGTTTTGCAGGAAAAATGACGCCGGACGTTGACTCAAATCCGGCAAGTCTAGCAATCGCCGCCGTTGCGAGTGCATTCGCCCTGTCCGTGGCTGTTTTTCTTTCCGCTAACATCTCCGGCGGCCACGTGAATCCTGCAGTCACGTTTGGAATGGCGATTGGAGGACACATTTCCATTCCCATGGTCATCTTTTACTGGATTGCGCAGATTCTTGGATCTGTAATGGCATGTCTTGTACTGAAAACTGCAACTGTGGGACAGGTTAGAAATTCAACAAACAAACATTGTATAACATGCACTACCCCTAAAATTTTCCGGACTAAATGTTTATCGTTCAGACTTGTAACGATTAAATTGACATAACAATAATTGATGTAAATCCGACGTTGCAAATTACCTGTCTGGACGATAATTATTTAGTCTGACGTAGGAGTCTCGATAATGGTACACATCGTGATTTTACTTGGCTTTTCCATATCTTTCCCAGTACATACCTGTTCACACGATCCCAAGCGAAATGACTGGATTTGGTGCAGCGATACTCGAATGTGTGATGACATTCGGTTTAGTCTACACAGTTTATGCCTCTGCAGATCCAAGGAGGGGCAGCATGGGTGCCATCGGGCCATTGGCGATCGGGTTTATAGCAGGTGCCAATGCTTTGGCATCTGGTCCATTCACCGGTGGTTCGATGAATCCAGCATTATCTTTCGGGGCTGCGCTGGTTGGTGGGAGATTCAAGAATCATGCTGTTTACTGGATAGGGCCGTTGATCGGAGCAGCTGTTGCCGAAATTCTGTATGATATCCTGATGTTCCCTGTTCGGAGCCCCGACGACCCGTTTACAGATGCCCAAGGATTCACGGTCGAACGGCCCTCGTGGATTTGCAAATAATTCCAACTCAGCAAAATGTGTTGCGGTTTCGCTTGGTTTTTTCATTCCTCTGCACGAATGTGAAAGTAGAATCACACAATAACAAAATCGAGCTTGCAGGTGTAAACGAAATCAAAGGTGGACGCCAAAATGAAAATCGGAACGGAACATCCTACTTACCCACTGTACGAAAATCGATTAATCGGGGATCCTACTACCCACTGTAGGAAAATCGATTAATCGGGGCAAGGTGTCACGGACACAGAATCGAAGTCGGAACTTCGTAAATCGGTTACTTGTGTCAAAGCCAAAAGTTGAAAGGGAAATCGATGAGTTTGGGGCAAGGGAGGAAACCTAGATGGGAGGGCAGAAGATGCAGACGTCCAGAAAGACGTGACGGGAAAGGGGGAATTGGCAAAAAAAAATGTTGTACGTGATTTTGTATCATGCACCTCGAACAATAAAGTCCACGTGTACGGGTATTATTGCGTTTTGTTCAGTGGTGTGATACTTTTGTGCGTCGTTTAACATTGCGAAATGTATTGTTCTAAGATTTGTACAATTTCGTGTGAATGTAATTTAAAGTGTCAAAAAATTGTACAAATATTATTATACAACTCTAAAACCATTGCAATGTGCCTGTTAACCCGGTCAATACTAAACAATATTAACTTGGATCTCTGCTCAGTTTCTCATAAATTAAATTCTACATCACCAAAAAAATAAAAGAAAAAAACTTCAAGTGCCTATTACTTCCGAGGTTTTGGAAATCAGATGAATGGGAAGTCCATAGATGAAATGAAAGTTTTGGTGAACAGGAGCTGATGTGAATTCAAAAAATCAGAAACAGATATCTGTGGGACTAGGAGCTGAATCGAATTAAAAATCATCTGAAATTGTGAACAGAAACAGTTATTGATTAAGAAACTCAACATGAGCACAAGTTATCAAAACCCAATCGATGTAAAGAAACTATCAGCTCGAAATCTGCAAAGTATCCGGAATTTCTTGACATGGGTTTCCAGCCCTTAGCTTTGTTTACTCTGTTAACCATACAAAAATTCCACAATTATGATAAAAGACCAAGCAAGAGAATCCCAACTGGAGAAGGGTCGTGCATCAGCAGAAAGAGAAGGGATTACAATGTAATCCCTGATTTCTTCAAGCCAAGCGTACCCAAGCCGTCGATGTGGTCGTATGAAATTTGCCCTAACTGGAGAGTGGTCGTGCGTCTGCAGAAGGAGAAGGATTACTAACCTGCATTAGATTTGTTGGATACTGCCTGGTTATATTTACATTTTTTTAGTTATATTTACATGGATTTTAGTTAAATAATTATTTTTAATAAAACATTTAATTCTGATCATTGGATTTCATTGAAATCCAATGGTTAGAATAATCCCACAGATCCCACACGTTAGTGTCTCACATATGAAGCGTAGTGTTTATAACACAACACAAAATTATAATGATGTGATGTGGATAGAAAATCGCTAATGGGCTTATAGTAAAAGTCTGTATGGAAATTGGCCCATCTTCTTGTACACTAGTTCTTTTAGTACGACAATTGTTTTTAATCATTTAGCTGCGTTTGTACTCAGTGTCAGTAAAGGTTCTTTTTATATATATAATAGATGCAAGTCTGTTAAAAAGAAATACAGAAGCAACCTCAATCAAGGAGGTTCAAAGCGAAAAATAGGACAGGACAACCGAACCGCCAAAGTATCGGTTTCAGTGTATGCAACCAGTGTTCGCCTATCTGAAGAAGAAGCATGGCGCTGAATTCCAGGACCACTCATCTCATCCACCCCCTGCACTTGCAAGATAGCAGTCCGTCAGACACCATCCCCTGGTACAGTGTGGTGGAATTGGCGTATGTAAACGACTCCGGCGAGGATGAAGGAAGGTTAAGATCAGTAGTTTGACCCTGAGTCAAAATATGGGCTGCATGCAATGATATCCCCGAGCCCCAATTCTTAAATCTTTCTGCCATAGAGCATAAGCCAGACTCTGTGACTGCATGAAACTGGAGTTCAGATAACAAATTGGACAGGAATGCTTTCGCAAGTTGGTCAGCCGCCTGGTTTTCTCTGATGAAGAAGATTTCCCCAATTTGGCAGAAATCCATTAGTTCTCTAATTTGTCTGACTAGCTCGAGATTCAGCAAATCCACTAATTTACTCATTATCAGGAGCAGATTTACAACCTGTGAATAATCGGATGTTATAGGTTTCCAAGTTCTTGATAACAGAGAGCCCTAGAAGGATAGCCCATAATTTGGCATAAATGGCATAACAACAGCCAATTCTTTTAGAAAATCTTGCAATCCATCTGGCATGTCTGTCGCAAATGATTCCTCCGCATGATGCTACTTGAGAGTGACGACACACAACAACATCCACGAAGAGGCTGCGATCCCAGGATGAAAGGTCTCGGGTTTGATTTAACATCGTAAATTCAGTATATGAAAAAAATTCCGCAGTGAAGATTTTGAAATTAGGAAATTGTCTAAAAAGTATCCAAATATGAGATTTTGATCTTGATATAGTAATTTTTAGTAATATATTAATTATGACAATATATGGTGACATAAGATATTTTCCATTTAATAACGTTAATGTGGAAGTAATTTAATATATGTCAAACATTTGTTTCAACAATAGTTTATTGAGCACAAATGCAGTCGAATCGTACCTTTTGTCTCCATTCCCACCTTCATCCCTGTCAAAGCATGAAAAATCAATCGACTGGGTCGTGTGGATAATATCCACACACGTAAAGAAACTGATGCTACATCCCAATCCATGGCTTCCATTCAACCATAGGAACAAAATTACTTTTGCCATCTTTCGTAAACGAAATTCTGCA
>JAOYMZ010092515.1:0-10487 GCA_025802335.1 Pinguicula primuliflora | reverse complement strand
AAGCACAGTCGCTGAAGTGAGGTGGGAGAAGAAGGGAAGAAATTGAGTTCGCCATAACTAAAAAATGGGTGGGAGGGTTAACTCCTGTACCCAGAGAAAACACTTCCGCCAGGGCAGGGAAAACGTGTGGAAACGTCCCAAATCGGATGATTCTGCTAATGGCACGACTGGTGATTCCGCAAATAATACTACACAACATTGGGAAGCTTTCGCCACGGACAACCAGGCTTTCAATGAGGATGGAGGGTCTTCCATGGGAGAATTTGTCCTTCCATGATCAAGAATGTAACCTCTTCTTTGCTGAAAGACACCTTTGGTTTCCCCTTCCACGAGCCCAGAGGTTTGGAGGGATGGGGGAAAAATTCTGTGGTTTTGAAGCACCAAGGATGTTGGCAAATGATTTGGGAATTTGTTGTGGGGGAATAGAGTTTCCAAGAGGGGGAAACTCCTCCAAGGACCTTCAAGGACTTAGTTTCCATTGATGAGATTAGAGAAAAAAAATAGAGGATGAAGCGAAGAATATCAATCCACCAAAAATTCACTTTCTGGCCAGTGGATTCACTTTTTGACGAGTGGACACGGTTGCCAGCCGCCATCGGCCCGAGGAGGTGGCTTGCTAACGGCCAAATTAGTAGGTGAGGGTGGAGGATGTTTGAATTTTTGTGAAGGAGGGAGAGATGAGATTAGTCTTTGTGACTATGTGTACTTTTCCAAATCGATATGAGACACCCCTTTTTGGGGCATCCCCTGCGCACATCCCTTTTTTCCCCTTTTTTGGGGGTTTAGCTCTAGAGTTTATTGGGTTTAGCCCTAGGGTTTATTGGGTTTAGTCCTAGGGTTTAGGGAATAGGGGTTTAGATTTTTCGGCGGTGAAGCCGCCGTAATATTAATTCTAAAATTATAAATTTGTAAGATTCATATATTTTTACAATTTATACCACCAAAAAGGGCCGTTTTGGAAGTGGGTGCGCAGGGGATGTCCCCAAAGAGGGGTGCCGCATATCACTACTCGCCCCTGCATGCCCCCCGCCCTTTCCCCAAATTCATTAACCCGTTTCGAAATCATCCCTACACAAGAATTTCAAAACAGGCAAAAATTTTTAATTTCGATGACCATAAATTACCGAAAATAAAGATACACAATTTTCTATCACAAAAATTATGTATGTAGCATTACTCTAACGATAATAATGGGTATTATTCAGAAAGTCAGGTTACCAAACATAGTGAAAATCTCCACAAAAAACAATGGCATAAAATCTACATAAGAGAAAAAAGATATCAAACAATAGCAGTAATGTTCAACCACACTCATGTCACATCACATGTATCAGACTCAGAGGGCCGCAATGCAGAACAGCAGCCTCTCCATTGGTAAAACATAAGAGAGCAGCCTACTCAATCTGCAGAAACAATATACACAAGCGGATGGAGGAAATAGAGCGGCAGCGACGACGACGACGACTACATGCATCATCAACTTACTTGAATCGAATGACGATGCATGAAATATCATCCTTGCTGTCTCTGTTTAGCGCTTCTTGAACCAGTTGCTTGGCTGCTTTCTGGGGGTCTTTGATGTTTTTCACTACATCTACTGCGTCTTGATTAGACATCACCTGGAACAGACACAAGATGTTACCAACAGATTAATCAAACGCCGGGCTGATCCTGGGAGTCTAACTAGGGGATGCGCTCCACATATAATTTTTTTATCCCCAAGTTAGACCCCTTAATATCCGTAACGGGGAGGGGGTGCGAGGGTGTAGGTCCAAGTATAAACATAAGACTGGAATTGTTTTGTTAGAGATAGGACCTTCCATATACCATCACTAGCAAGAATGAGGAGATCAGCCTCTGCGTCAATCTTAGCATTTGTGACGTCGGGGTCGGATCGCAGGTGGGACTTCAAGTTCTTGTCACCAAAAGCACGAGAGACAGCCAACTGACCATTCACTCTCGCAACATCTCCTGGCGAAAGAGAAAAAATGATTCAGTTCCCCCCTAACAGATTACCAAAAAAAAATTGCACAAGTAAGAGCATACACTTATGGTTATATAAACATAGACCTGTACTGTTTGGCTTACAAAAATTGCTTCTTTCAACTCATCTTACATTCCCTTAACTTGTTGAGTTTGTGTTGTTTTGCTTGAAATACATACATAATTTAATCTTCAAGGCCGAAACATCGTATGACTGAGCATTACTGTTATCCATAAACATATCTTTAAGCCAAAAAAACTGAGTTCCACGAAATTAGTGCAACAAATTCACACAAAAATGTGCTGTCTGTCAATACCTGATTGGGCATGGGTGTTGGCCCACTCCCCTGTCAACAAATGTAATGGTGACATGTTTTTGTGTGGATTTGGTGCCAAAATATTGGTGTGTTAAATCATTTCCAAAAAAAAAAAACTAGACCATCCTGCTATGTGAAATGTGGTGGTTAGTTTACAAGAGACAATGTCCATATCATATGGAGATACATGACGTTTTATTTACTCAATGGTCTTATACCGACTAATGCTACTGTACCCAGTTGCTAATTCACAATTCATTAAGTTAACATTTTGATACACGGGTAGGATTAGTAGCAGGGATGAGTAGGATATAGTGAGATGAGATTTAGTAGTATGGGAAAATATATCTGGCATTTAGTACGCAGTATTATATAGGATTTTAGGGATGTATAATTAACTAAAAAAACTCAATTATTCCCTAAATCCCATAGGTTTAGAAAGTAAAGTCAACCGAGAAAATATTTTCCAAACTGTCCTGGTTACTAAATACACTATATCCTGTCTACTAAACAGGGCCTAAGGGCCAGATGCAGATGCACAATTCACCCCAAATCCTAACTTTCTCATAGAGGAGCCTCAGCAGGAGAAGTATCATTCAAGAATCGACTAGCAGTAGCAGTAGCAGTAGCAGTAGCAGTACCTGGCATGTTTGAGACGAATCCACCTTTGTCCTCAATGCTATCCCGCTCAGTGTTGGGCTCATGGTCTACCGTCATCTGTATAGCCTGCCCCCTCTGAGAAAGCACTCCTCGTGAATCTCCAACA
The DNA here is from genome assembly GCA_025802335.1 of Pinguicula primuliflora. Classification (NCBI taxonomy): domain Eukaryota; kingdom Viridiplantae; phylum Streptophyta; class Magnoliopsida; order Lamiales; family Lentibulariaceae; genus Pinguicula; species Pinguicula primuliflora. The sequence goes on along the minus strand of JAOYMZ010092515.1, from coordinate 7,421 downwards.
TTGGCCACCCACAGATGCCGACCGTTTACTAGAAGAGCTGTAACAGCAGTAGACCCTCCTCTGCCCAAATCCGGATTGTGCGATAAAATGGCCTGGTCAGTTCTCTCATAGGCTTTAGCAATTGATCTACGAGGCTCGGTCCAAAAATCTTCCTGGAATCATTCAGCATAAGTTTCTTTAACAGGAAAGGTGTAGATTCTTTTATGTGTTACATGCTTTTCATTAGAGATTCCTATTCGGGAATGAAATCAAAAGCACTTATGCTGATAAACTGACCTCCTTCAAGATATTGGAAAATAAATGCTTCTGTAAGTAAGCTGGTACACTATCTCCAAGATGCCCGTCGAATATAGCGAATAATCCGAGCTCTCGACCGTGAAGATGCGTGAATTTAGCAACATGGTAATCCTCCATTGGATGATTTGCCTTCCCCTTCATTAAACAGAATCCATACTTAATGGTTCCATTGTAGTTTTTTCCCTTGCCAGAGCCACTTGACGAACGCCCTCCTGCAAGCTAAACGAAAAGGACTACTCAAGAAAGTTTACAGATCAATCCACGAAAGTCATAAGGATTTTACTCCTTTGTACAAATGAACAGAGAAAATACAGGCTATAGGAACTGATGGCTATCCAAACAAGAGAAGATGGAAGTATCCTGTGAGCAACTCACTACTGTATAGTATGCAGTCGTGGCACAACGAGATTGGCCGATCAGCAAACCACCTACCACACTAATCCCGCAGCACCACATGGGCACTGCATAGTGTGCAGTGAGTTAACTCACTGTACACACCCAAACCCTCGAAGGAGCTATCAATTCATGTTGCTAGATACCCGGATTCAGAAAATAAATGCTTCTGTAAGTAAGCCGGTACACTATCATCAGGTATGACACTCAAAGTTGAGAAAAGCTAATTTGTAACTGCCATGTTGCAACTAATTTGAGCTCATAAATAACATTATTCGTGCCTAAAAAAACCACTAAGATTTGAAGAAAAAGCTTAGAACACATAATTAAGCCACAGCCTCACAATCAGCAACGACAAAGTATGCAAAATAATCGAGTTACATATGACGAATTAGCAATTCAACATAAGGGCAAAGCCTTGAAGATCATAAGCCTCAAGTTCGTAATAAGAAAAAAACAAAGATAAGAAAAACATAAACATAAGCCTCACCAGTGGATAATTAAAACAGCATATATTATCCATATAGTTAACTTTTCAACCAGCACCTATGCAAATCTGCATCTACTCTCTAAATCACCGAGAATTGAAAACCGACAACCTGAAAACACAGAGAGAAACGTCTTTCTCATGAAAAAAACCCCAGAAATCATCCAAACATCAAATCTTCTAAGATTCAATAGTTGGAAATCCAAATATAACCATGCCAAAAAGAATCCTTAACTTACCGATCCCCAACAAGCAAAAAAAAAACAAGATGCCAACAAGTGAAAAATTAAGTCTTTAACAACTGTTGCACGACTTTTACTGTTATGATGACTTGATCCACAAAGTATGCCCTGTATGCGTATTTCAACCCACAAAAAAAAAAATATATACCCAGATCAGAAACAAACGGGAGAAGTTTTCAATAAAGAGCAAAGGGTTAAGAGGAGGGCTATCGTTGTGCAGTGCTTAAGAAAAAGGGTTTCATTGATTCGGTGTTTCGCAGGCAAGAATGGCAGTTTGACAGCCAAAAGGCAAGATGCGGGTGCTATGAAGTCAGGCATCCCCCTATTGACTTTGCTGTCTTTATTGTTTCTTTAATATTGTTTTTTTTTTCCCCACTACGATGTCGGGATGTAAAATTATTCCATGGTCTGAGTCTGAGGTTCCTCAAGTCACGAGTTGCAGAGGAAGAGTTTTGTATTTTTCATGAAAAACAATTTCTTCTGACTTGGTCTCCTGGTGCGGGCCCGGATCCGAGTTATTGGTCGGACCCCCTTTGTACGTTTTCTTGTCTTTCTTTCAACTTGGAATGGAATTTTAACAGCACTCTTTCAAAGCAGCCAAGATCCTTCAACGATGGTTATTGCTAAATTTCGTATATGGTAAAGTGCGGGTTTGTTTGTTGTAAACCATTTTAGCTTCCCATTAGAAAAGAGTACCGAGTACTGCTACAGTCATATTTTAATTTTCCTAACTTTACAGTTGCCCTTAAGGGCCATAACCGAAATGCATCAATCAATTTTTCCCTAACATGTAGGGTTCAGATGTGTTTCTCATTTCGTTCTGTTGCTGTTTTTTTATAGCTAAAGATATCGAACCATAAACCTTCATATTGTGAGTTACCCAACTTAACAGTTGAGGTACTCAGGTTTGATATATCTTCTGGTTTCTATCTTTGGCTCCTCATTAGGCAATTATGTCTTGTTTGGTCCCCAAGATGTCAAAGTATATTGCAATCTCAAAATTTTAAAAACACCAACCATGGAGGTTGAAGATTGAAATTGGTTGATGTAATGCCAGCAGAATCTGCATATATTGACAGGACAAAAGAATGAGAACAAATTTATGGCAGTTGTGTTTATAACATGTACATAATGTCATTTTATACATAACATGTACATAATATCATTTTGTGTAGTTTTTTTAAACGTGGTTGTCGTTTCATATAAAGGTAATTTTGTCATATCCACTAAACGACATCTAATTCAAACAATTATAACACAAAACGACATTATGTACAGATTATGTACAAAATAGTTATGTACATGTAACATTTCTCTTAATTTACTGCATTCATTTATGAGTTGTAACATTTATATTTGTGACATTAGTGATTAAACTGATAATTAATAATTTTTTATTATTAATCAAGAAAATTCAATTTTTGAGTTGGTCCGGGTCAGGTCACCAACCCGCTAGAGGGTCTGGATTGCCTCATCTAGGGCCCGGGGCTGGTTCGGGTCTGGGCTTACCCTATGTGCATACGGCAAATATGTGTAAAACTGGCTCAGGACAACTAGTAAAAGACAAGTCTCTTTACCTGGGCTGTGCATAGGAGATGCACATAAACAACCCCCCGCCCACAGTCTTCCGATACGCCAACACCTCAGTCCATCTTCAAAATATGCAACTTTGGAATCAGATGCAGATGAGAAATTTGAGGAAATAAGTATCAAACCATTGTGCTTTCAGATGTGTAATTATTACTTAAAAAAACGGATGATGGGATTGAGATGCGATAGTTTCCTCATAGAAGCAGGTTGCTTCTATTTCTTCTTCCCCGCCTTCCTCTTTATAACTTCATCGGTGTACATAATTCCTTTTCCTTTGTAAACTTCAGGAGGTTTACAACTTCGGACGGCAGCAGCAAATTGATGGACCCTATCCTTATCTATCCCCGTGCAGCATACGACGTTGTTTTTGAAACAGAATACGCGGACGGCAGGAGGCACGGTCAGTTCAACCTCATGGCTGTAGCCAAGTTTCAAGTACAATAGACGGCCTTCCGCCTCTGCTCTGGCTTTGAAACCGACTCCAACAATCTTAAGGAAGCGGAAGAACTTGGATTCCATAGCGAAGGAATAGACCAATCACCTGAAACGTAGAGTACATGAGAAGAATAAAGATCAGTATTTCAAGAACAAAGTCTACTGGAATGAGCACATGAATTGTGTAAAGAACAGTATTTACAGAACATAATTGTCTCACAAACTGGAATACAGGTAGGCTAAGTTCCCAGTATATTATTATCCTCTTCCTCACAAACTGCAATACTGGTAGGCCAAGCTTGATTCCTAGAAAAAGGCATATACCATATAGCAAACTTGATATATCCATCTTGACGGTACTACTACCAATTGGTGGATTTCCTGGAAACTCAACAAACTAGAAGGAGAATTGTTCTTAAGTATTGTACTACTTGCCACTTGGTAGAGCAGTATCAGGGTGACATTTATACTAACCAGTAACCACAACAAATAAATAGTGAAAGAGATGATAAGTAGCATTGTAAGGCGGTTGGAATTCCACCACCAAATTCCGATACCGTCCAACTTAATAGTCGAATAGTGACACCGATTTCAAGCAAGATCAGATTCCTTCAAAGTTGGAGTCGTATTCCAATGCCAATTTACTGTCAGAATCCGACTACCTAAAAAAATATTTTGTGCTTGTGAAAAGGCTTATTTTTATGTAAATAACTAAATAATGTTTGTTTCCGAATACTACTTAAAACAAACCAATGTTACACAAATTTCAATAAACCAAACCAAACCAAACCAAACATACTCAGTAAATCCCGCCCATACCCCACCCCTCAACAGGATGAGAAGATTGTTTCCGTGGAGACCCCAGCTCAAACAAATTTCAATACATGCCTATAATTAACCGAACAGAAAAATAAACCATAACATAATCATAAAGATAACATCAACAATAACAATGAACATACATAACAATAACTATAATTATGCATAAAAGAAGCAAATCCACGAGATAACATAACAGAAGCAATAACAATAAACGAACAGACCAAAAAAACAAACAGAACAATAACCATAAACAGAAGTAATAACCATAATTGATGATCCCATAACATAGTAAATAGAAATAGAACGCATCTAAACAGAAGCAATTACCATAACAGAAGCAATAACACTAACAATAAACAAAAGTAATGAAATTAAACAGAACAAAACAAGAGCCTAACGCAAAACCCTAATTTCGAAATTAATGATGAAATGAGTTAAATTTCTATCAATTAACATCAAAAGTAAGCTCAATTAACATCAGTTAGAGTTGATTTTAAAGCAAAATAACTAAATCGAAAAATCCCAATTTGGTCGAAACCTACATTACCTTTTGAAGCTCTGACCGATATTGAAGCTCTGGAACGCGGCCCGAAGAAGAGACTCTTGCCTAAAATTGAAACTCCGGAACAACGGCCGAATATGAAGAAATGAAGAGGAAGAGGAAGCTGGTCTGGAAATTTTCGTCAGTGGAAATTTTCGTCAGAGGATGAGGAAGCTGGAAGAATAAATGAATAACAGTAACACTTAAATACTCAGGTTATGGAAGTTTTTTTTTTCTTTTAATAATGATCATTTTTAAACTAACCACACAATAAAAAAACATATATAAAAAGACTTATATATCATACATCACAATCACACAATAAGAAAACTACACATAAAAAATGTGAATGCAATTGTTATCACATAAGAGATTTAATAAAATTGGGCAATGGATCAGGTCGGGCATTGACCACTCCAGATCCGACCCGACATGCTCAGGCCTGGACCCAGACCCATATCCGTACCCGTGAGTTTCGGGTTGGGTTGGGTCCAGGTCCGGATCGGGTCATTTAAAAAATAAAAAAGAACAAACTTTCTCAAAAAATTAATTATTATTGTAAAAGAAGATAAATATTAATATAAAACAAAATGAAAGTTCATATGAATATTCATCTTACCACACAAGTAGTGCTAAAAATATGATCAGGAATGAACAAATAAACAAAACATGCTATTTAGTACATATTTTTTCTCAAACAAAAACACTGAATGTAAAAAAAAATACTTTCCGTGTGGATATATGTAGAACTAAGGGAGAAAGAGAAAAAACTCGCATAACACCCACCCAAAAGTTCGAAAGAATTTCTTCTGTTAATCAGGCTGCACAAGTTGGTAGAGGAGAATAAAACAAAACCCAAATTTGGTGTCACTAAGTTAGCCGGTCACAACTAATTAATTTTGATTTTATTTATTTATTTCAGTCATATATTTTGTGTTACATATTCTTAATTTCTTATAAAGTGCACTCATATAATAAATGGTAATTTTGATAGAATAAAATATTAATTATTCTCACTCCAAAAACCTAAATAAAATAATATATAATGAATAATTAGATTAAAAATATATAAAAATCTATATCTACATTGGGACTCAGTAAACTACAATACAAGACCCAAAATTCTGAGTGAAACGCTGCTTCATTTATTGACGTGGCAGTTTAATGTGCAAGAATCTCATCCGTTCATTCTATTTTCTTTTTGTGCAGAAATCATGTCTGTTCGTCAAATTAGTCCCTCTGCTACCATCCTCCCATGTCACCCTCTCTCCGCTACCATCCTGTCACCCTCTCTCTTTTTATTATATTATATTATATTTTATATATTATAATATATTTAATTTCTCTTTCTTATCCCATTTTTATTTTTACTTTATCCGGCGAATCTGTCATCGTTTGTCGAAATGGATGTCAGCATAATTATCAGTGGCATCGTCCCCTTTCATATGACATGTGACTTCATATAATTTCAATATAATTTTTTTGGATTGTCGTGGCTTAAGCCACGGGTCATATACTAGTTATAATACGATGCGGGTCGGGTTGGGTCCTGGACATCAAACCAGACCCAAACCTGCAGAACCTTGGGTCGGGTCTAGCCCGCCCCATCACAGGTTGGGTCAGGGAAATTTAGCCAACCCCTAGGGTTTTGTTGGAAGTTAACGTAATTATAGCATAATGTAATTAAGGATTAAATTTCAATTAATATACGTAATTATAATTTATATAATTATTGCATTATTGGCTCATATCTACTCCTATAAATAAGGAGATTCCCACAACCCTAATGTTAAGTCTCCATTCTATGTGTTGAGAACCCAGTTTTCATAGTTCTCTCGAACTGCTACGCCATCATCTTGGAAGGAGAGTCTTGAGTTGTGCAATACCATCGAGACTCTGGAAGCCCCGTTTGAAGATCTGCTCAACCAGAATATTATGATCTACCACACTTCCGCTATAAAGGTACGATTTCGTATTCGTGTTTAATTATCAATTATGTTTTCATATTTGGGAGTCAATCCTACAGTGATATCGGAGTCGAATTTCGGTTTTAATTGATTATGTTCAATTAAATTTTTCCGGATACTAATCAAATTTATTTTGCGTGTTTTCCAGTAAAAATCCTCCATTGCACCGTCGCCGCAGCCGAGATCCATCGCCGCCACAACCGCACCTGTCCGTCACGCGCATGGGGGGAGAAACTTATGCGAAGTGATGCGTGTTAGTCACGTGCTACTAACAACCGCTGGGCAAACGGCGCGAAAATTCCTCTTTGCCAAGATCTGTGAATTTGAATATATTTAGTTTCATTCCGGTGACAAAGACCGGCAACGAGATTTTTCTTGCCTAGCATAAGGTGGTGGGCCGAAAAAAAGGCAATCTTTTATTTAAATGAGGGGGACGGAGGCAACAAAAGGTGACGGTACCCTAACCCCTTTTTTTACTAATTTTACCCAGTGTTCGAGTAAGCGTTGGGCGGTCCCAAGGCATTTTATGGCCGCTCAGCGCCCAGGCCGCCTAGGCGGCGCCCAGCCGGCTGGGCAAAGAATTGATTTTTAATTTTTTTTTTTTTGCGAAAAAAAAAATTAAAAAAAAAAGGCGGCCGCCCCGCCCC
>JAOYMZ010092514.1:0-26171 GCA_025802335.1 Pinguicula primuliflora | reverse complement strand
TTCCAAGGTGCACAGACTTCAGTTGAGTTTGGTTTCTATCCTGCAAAGATCATCAATGACACAATTGATCGAGTATTCATGCATGTTTAAGGCATAGAATGATATGAAATGATATGCTAAAATGGCCTAAATTACTATATGAATTTAGCCTATCATATACACATTGCTTTGTCTGCTGTCGGGGCTACCCAGATTCTCCATCCTGCTCAGTGATCTTTGAACCCTTTCATCTCTTTCTGTTTTAATGGATTTGCGAATCTTATTTTGGAATGTGCTGGGAATTGGGAATGTACCCACCCTTGCTGCTCTGTTGGATATTATCAGAACGCATTCCCCTCATATGATCATTCTATGCGAACCTCATATTCATGGTGTTGAAGCTGACACAATCATAAATGCTATCCAGCATGGTTTTGATTATTCTTTCTGGGTCAAAGCTCAGGGGTTCTCGAGTGGCATATGGGTTATCTAGAAGGGTTGCCTCATGGTGTCGATCATTAAGGCGGATTGACAATATATTCATATGCTACTTGGTTTGGATAATACTTTTTCGTGTAATCTTACTGATGTCTATGCTTACCCCAACCCTTCCATACGTCGCTCCTTTTGGAATGAGCTACTTCTTCTCGGGGAAATTACAACATTGCCTTGGCTTGCAATTGGGGATTTTAATGCTTTTCTATCTAAAGAGGATAAGATTGGCGAGAGACCTTCTTCTGGGTGTAGTCGTTTTTCAATTGGGTGCGCCTTGCTAATCTTTCTGCGTTACCCTTATTAGATTCGCATTTTACCTGGGCAAGAGGAAGATGTCATGAAAGAAACAATTGGGCTTTTGCTAATAAAGCTTTCCTGAGTAGGTTTGTGAATAGTGGAGTGCACCACTTATCGAGAATTTCTTCCGATCATTCGCCGTTATGCGCTGCCATCCGCAGTGGATCTCTGTGTCCCAGTCCTATTCCTTCCTTTTGATATTATATGGCATGGGAACATCATCCGGATTGGTAGTCTTGGCTTGAAAATCATTGGGATCCTAATGTGGTTTTGGAAACTGCTCTTCAACTTCTTGTATCCCATATTCAGGATTGGAGGGTTAACCATTTTGGGAATATTTTCAAACAAAAACGGAGGTTGATGAACAGGTTATCGGGGTTACAAGCTAGTATTGCCATCCGGCCATCAAGATACTTACAAAATGTGGAACTTGTCATCAGAAGGGAGCTTGAAGCCATCCTGACACGAGAGGAGATTCTTAGACAACAGTCGACATGTTTAAATGGATGTCTTTGGGGGATAAGAGCACCAAATTCTTTCATTCACTACATAAAGATAGAAGTAATAAATCTCAATCGAGGTGAATTCTATTAGAGGATGGAAGTTTGTGTATAGATAGGGCCATTTTGGTGCTGGAAGTCTCGAAATACTTTGCAAACATCTTATTGGATGATAACACATCTGGTGCTATAAATCGACTGCCTTTTCCTCTAGTTGGACGTTTCCCTCGGCTTCCCCAGTCGTGTATTGATTTTCTGGCCCAATCGGTTAACGATCAGGAAATTGGATTGGCTTTGAATGGCATAGATCCTAAAATAGCAGCAGGACCTGACGGTTTTTCAGCTGGTTTCTTTCAGCATAATTGGAGCACTATCTCTACTGCATTCCTTTCATTCGTCAGGCAGGTATTTTGTGAGGGTCATATTCCAGAATCAATGAACAAGGGCATGATCACTATGATTTCCAAAATTGTACCTCCGGAATCATTTGATCACTTTCGACCTATAAGCCTCATTAATATTTGTGTGAAAGTGGTTACAAAGGTTATTTCAAATCGTCTGAGACCGGTGCTGCCTCTCTTGGTTTCTCCAAATCAATCTAGTTTTATACAGGGTCAGACCATAACTGATAATATTATTGTTGCTCAGGAAGCTATTCACTCCATGCGAAGGTGCAAGAAAAGGAATGGGTTCATGGCAATAAAGAATGATTTGGCGAAAGCGTTTGATAAAATGGAGTGATTTTTTATTGAGGAAACATTGTTGGAGGCAGGTATTCCGTTATATCTTATTAGAGTCATAATGTCATCGCTTTCTACCAGTTCCACACAGATTTTATGGGATGGTTTGAGGGGTCCTACTATTTTCCCGAAGAAAGGAGTCCGTCAAGGCGATCCCATTTCACCGTTTCTTTTCGTCCTCTGTATGGAGCGTTTGAGTCATCTTATTTAGGAGGCAATTTCATTGGGGTTTTGGAAACCACTTCTAGTTGGGAGAAGTAAATTAAAGGTCTCACATTTGATGTTCGCCGATGATCTAATCCTTTTTGCGGAGGCCTCGGAGTCTCAAGCATTGACTATTATGGAGCTACTAAGGGTTTTCTCTCTCTCCTCGGGTCAGACGGTCAATACCAATAAGTCGGTTTTTTGGACTTCACCCGGGGTTCCGGTATCCGTGGCCAATGCTATTGAAGGAGCCATGGGTATTTCGAGGGTGAAGGATTTGGGAAGATATTTGGAGGTTCCATTGATACACAAGCGGATCTCAAAACATATGTTTGCGCCAACTGTTTTGAAAATGCACAAGCGGGTAAAATTTTGGAATACTAGGAGAATATCTATGGCAGGACGTTTAGTGCTTTGTAAGACTGTTTTAAGCGCCATGCCCTTGTATTCTTTGATGAGAATATTGTTGCCCCTATCTTTCTGCGAATCGAATCATGCGGGATTTTCTATGGGGAGGTGCTCTGGATCGTCCAAGTCACTCGCTTGTGGCCTGGTCCAAAGTTTGTCAGAGTAAGAAAACTGGAGGATTGGGTTTTTATCATTTTAGAGATGTGAATCTATGTCTTATGCTCAAACTGGCCTGGGAGCTTTTCACTGATCCTGATAAACCGTGGAAACAAATTTTGAGAGACAAGTACGATATCACTGTGGCTCTTGATTCCGGGTCTCATAATGCTGCCTTTGGGTCTCACCTTTGGAGGCAGATTGTTAAATGTCTCCCTATGGTGCGGCATTATATGCAATGGATTAATGGGAATAGTGATACTGTACGATTTTGGACTGACATATGGTTTCCCTTTGACATAGCTCATAGTAGTGTGGCCACATTTCCAGTTTTGTTACAGGACTAGGAGCTATGCGTATCGGACTTTCGTTCTAATTCTGGACTGTGGAATAAGGCAAAACTAGATCATTGGCTGCCTCAAGAGGTTGTGGCATGTATTTTGTCTCTCCTTCCTTCTAACAAAGATGCGGATTGTGACAGACGAGCTTCGATTCTATCGTCCAATGGTGTATTCAGCTGTTTATCTGCAATGGGACGTATATTTTAGCATTATTACGATCACTATGGGCTTCCGTGGTCGCATCTTTGGTTGCTGAATATTCTTGAGGCTACTAAGCTTTTTTTGTGGAATGTTCTTCATGGCGCATTATGGACTAATGAGGAACGTTTCTTGAGGGGGGTTTCTAATGCGGATGACTGTCTGGTCTGCCAGAAATCCGAGTCTATTCTCCATATCTTACGTGATTGTCCCAGAAGCAGATGGATCTGGGAGACTCTATTTACTACACTGCCTTCTATGTTTTACTCATCACACAATCTTGTAGATTGGGTAACTAGCTGTATTCTGTGTGTTGTTTTGGATCCTAACTGGCAGGCTGCCTTTGCCATCACCTGTAGGCGTCTTTGGTTAAATCGGAACGATGAAATCTTTCAAGGGAGACGGTAACTACCCTGGAGTATCGCTTCATCAATATGTGCTTATTTTCAGGTGTTCCAATGTGTGATGAGTCGTTCTAGGATGTTATCTATTGGGGTTGGCGCGGTAGCGGTGACTGAATCTGGATCAGATGAGGTCCCAGTTTTTACTCATGGTGGATGCAGCCGTATGCTATCTTGTCCTCATGGTGGATCAGATGAGGTCTCAGTCGTTCTAGGATGTTATCTTGTCCTCATGGTGGAAGCAGCCGTATGCCAACAATCAGGTATAGCAGGGTGCAGAGCCGTCCTTCGTGACAGGAACCATACCTGTTGTCAGGATTTAGTCATATTTTATGGATTAAAGCTGTTAGGAAATCATTTGTATCATTCGGTTAAAATCTTATCGGACTGCAAGGTTGCAATTGATTTAATTTCTGGCACCCGAATGGACGTTCAGAATAGCAAACTAGTGCGTCTGATAAGGAAACTTTTGGAGGATTCTGGGAGGTGTACGATCTCATATATAAAGCGACAGTATAATGCTCAAGCTGATATGTTGGCCAAAGGTGGTCTCTCCTTGCCTTCTTACTCCTTAGTGGAGCATGTTGATGATCCTGTTGGGATGGCTGCTGCTGGGGATGCTAATGTGTTAGTGAGACCTACATCTCATGAATCTGGTGTACTTCGAACTACCCCTTGGCGTTGCAATCACGGGGTGCGGATGAGCCCAAATTTTGTAATCCGGTTGTGTCGGGGGAGGATAGATTTGTAGACAAGGGAGGATGTAGTAGATGTTTGGACCAGGCGGAGTTGGTGCCTACGGTAATGATAGGAACACGACGAAGAACGGTTACTTTAGCAGATTTCTTTCCTGTTCGTTTCTTTGATCCACCCTGAATAGATTTCTGTAAATTGTTTGGCGTCAAGCCTCTATTATATATATAAAAATAATAATTTCATCCACGAAGCCGATGGATTTTCGCAACCACATTCAGTCACTTAAAGTTTTTAATGCCCCACAATTCTTCTGAGATTACATATCAAAATCCATACCTATCAAAAAAAAAACATAGCAAAATCCATTACCAATTCAGAAACCCATGATCCAATTTGACTTATTATTGTGAAAATTTACATAACCGTTAACTCAATTTTCTTCTAATTCAGAATGACTTAGGACCCGATTAATTAGATATGTTCAGAATGATCAATTCTTACCGTTTGATTTTTAATCCGACAACCAGGATTTACCATACCGTTAGATTAATACTATTTAAAAAATTATAATTTTTTTAATCCTGTCCGTCAGATTAAAAATCAGACGGCCAGGATTGACCATTCTGGACATATCTCATTAATCTGGTCCTAAGTCATTCTGGACCAAAAAAAAATTCATGTTTGGCTGGATAAATTGGACAAGTAACCTCCGCGAAAATTTTATTTCGAATTGTAACTTCCTATTTTATTTTTAATTTATTTTTATTGTTCTTTTACTTAAAAATTATTAAAAAAAGGAAGAAAAAAATAAAATACTAAACTGTCTTAATACCTTCGAATCGAGTCAACAGCCGGAATACTTTTTTTACTGTATCATCTCCAACAGTGAAAAAACTTAGAGTTTAAAAGTTCAAACCATGAATGTTGCTGTCGTAGCCTTAGTTGATTCAGTTACTGCCCTTGTCATTATCGTCTCCGACCTTATTGCCATCTCATTTATCGACTTTCGTGCCCTTGTTGCCTTTGCAACTGCCTTCAGCTCTGAATCCGCACACCTCGTCGCCCTATGCAACAATATTGCCGAACCAGACGATTTTGCAACCAATGCAGCCCTCGACAACCTTGTCGAGGTGACTGCTGCCTTTGACTTTATAACCGCTGAACACCATGACCTGACACGGCCCGACAGGTTCAGTCTGGATAACCTCGATGCCACTAATGCAGCCAGAATTGCCACAGTCTTTTGGAGCTTATCACCCAACTTTGCTGCTTCTGCCTCTAAACTTCGTCGAGTAGCTAGCACAATCGAATTCTTTGATGTGCCCTTTGACTTTTCCCTTCAATCTGAATTACTTGGAGGGTGAGCCATACGCATGACATCAATCACCATATGATAGAAGTTAACGTGATGAACCAAATACCTGCCTTGCCTGAACGCTTCAATGAAACAGTGGAAGATGATGTCGATCAGCATTGCGGTTCGCCTGTTTCGTCCAACAATACGCCGCCATGGTTACCGGAGTAATCATATCCGGGATGCTTGTAGAAATTTAATAGGAAGAATCTAGTCTAAAATGTTGATAATAATTTGGTTCATCTAGTCTCGACTATTCAGGTTAAGAACAAATATACTACGGGTTCCGAAAAAATATACTATCGGGTTCAAAACGAATGTATTGTTTTGATATTTGAAATGAAAGTCCTCACTGACTCTACCATTTGTGGTGACATCAACCATCGTATGATGAGCATTAACTTGTTAGGCCGAATAGCTGGCTATGCCATGCGCAAACGCATCAATGAGACAATGGATGATGATGCCGGAGTAATCAAAGTCGTCCAGCTATTCGTGATGATGTCGTTTGCCTCGAATACCACCATGATGCCGAAGCTGTCGAAGAAAACCTTCACGAATGCCTCGACCCTTCTATCTCGTACAGTCACAGTGTACTCGACTAGCATATGGTCCACACATATGTTTTTGATTCAGTCGTGGTGAATTCGATAGGCATATACGTATACTCACGGTGAATCCAACGAGAATTGATTGTCATCCTTTCCAATCCAATCCATCCCATCATCTTAGAACATGAAAGGGCTCACAGAAATTATGAAAAAACTGAATGAGATGCATCATTACATCGGTAAATTATGAATAAAATACACATATAAATCCATTCATCAATTTTATTAATAATATAAGGTCAACAGTTAGTTACAAATATTGCCGCCATGGCGATGGCGCCAAAGAAACCGAAAGAGATACTTCATACATAGGTAAATTGGCACAAAGACTATATTAATATTCGTCATCAACTTGGAAGATTTGAGTATCCTACATTGCTTTATCATCTCGTTACAGCTTGGAGAAGAGTTGCAACTACAGTTATCGAAGGCAATGGCAATAGTAGGTTCAAAGCACTCCATTAGGGGCGGAGCCTTATCCCGAAAGACACAACAACACCACTTCACTGGTAAAAGTGGGGTGGGGGTGGGGGTTGGAATCGAAGATGGAAACAATGTTGGCAATCATGTTATGAATGAATGAGGAGTAGGGTTTCTGGTTTGTTGCCTCTATTTATAGGAACAAGAATGATCATAATTGCATCATTCTGGCTGTTTAACATCACAAGAGATTAGAGAATATGAAAAGACGCAACACGTGCCGATTATGAAAAGACTATACACGCAGATTATGAAAAGACTACACGCGTAACCTTTGATTAATGCAGCGTCTGACATATCTCATCGGGAAATGAACTAGGATTTGATGTCCAGGGCCTGTAAAGTATATCTGGGCTAACCACGCTTAATCGAAGTGGAACAAATATTCGTGCTACGTAAACTGGGATACAACCGATGTTGCGCTTATTAATGGATAATTGGAGCACAAATGGTTCAATAGGTTAACCATGTCAGATTGCGGTCGTTTCGGCTTAAGTGTGTTCGTTCCGACTAGACTATTCTGCTCGTCACAAATGTAATGAAATTATAATATTTTATAAATAAGATTTTATAAAATACAAGATGAAACTAACTAAACTATACTCTACTCTATACCGTCGTGATATGAACGAATCCAGCACCACATCACAGGAATTGCAGAACAAGTACTAATTTGTAGGAGTACCAAGCATAATAATCGGACCCTTCATATATTCAATTTTTTCCTTTGCGGACGTAGGAATGCGACGCACTCGCAATGGACTATGTCGACACAAAACCGATTGGGACGTGAAATATGTCGCCACATACTTGGACAAGGATAACCCATTGAGGGCTAAAAGAAAAGGGTCACTTTAGCTTGGAAGACACACCAACACAACTTCATTTGTACAAGTTGGGGGTTAATTGGTAAAAGGCTGTTAGTTTGTCTTCTGGGATAAAGATAACTGTACAGAAGGATATGGTGTACCTTATTCTGGGGGGAACCACGTTTTGAATGAGTAAGTTTCTTGTTGTTGTTGCATCTATTTATAGAGACTGGAATTATCATAATTGCATCGTGGATGTGGTATCCAGCTGTTCAACATCACAACAGAATATGAAAAGACGTTCTCTGTTTGAGTTTATGGTTTACGGTTTAACAATGACGAAAAATACGCGACTGGACATGGTGTACACGAATAAGTTAGTCGGGCCCTAAACCCTAGAGGCTAGAACAATGACAAGAACCACACGACTTGGCATGATATACTCGAATACGTTAGTCGGCCCCTAAACCCTATAGGCTAGAACAATTACGAGAACTACGCGACTCAACGTGGTGACCCGCATATGTTAGTTGAGCCCTAAATCCTAAAGGCTAGGACAATTTCGACAACTACACGACTAGATGTGGTGTACCCGATTACATCGATCGAGTCTCATATCCTAGATTCATAAACAATCAGTATCCAATCATTATTCCTAAATTCGTCTTCCTTGCCTATAACTAATCGCTCTTGAGTCTTAACCCCACTCATAATTCCTCAACTCCATTCTTTACATGTAATTGCACTATGTGTGATTCATTAATCTCCAAGTCAAGATACTCCTACTAGTAAATACAATGAAGTTTCTTTGTTCACAACAGTCAACTTGTATGAGAATATAATCTTATCTCACGTAGTGTATATTGACCCACATATCATTATGTCATCCTCCAACACAATTTACTTTTATATTAGTCAGTGTTCGAGAAAGTGCTAGGCGGACCCTGGGCATCTAGGGCCCGTTCAATGCCTAAGCAGTCTAGTCGCCCGCCTAAGCGGGCTTTTAAGCGGCCTATGTGGTAAGTCGGGCAAGGCAGAGGGCAACATACTAGCGCTCGGTGGCGCCTAAGCGTCCTAGCCGACCTGCTTCTTGAACAGAGATATTAGTCAATATATATCAATTATTAGAATATTTTATTTTGAAAGTTAATATTATAACTCGAACAGTGTCGTGGTGATTATGACGACAATCGTGAATAAAGTAACTAGACGTTGTTAACCCGATTACAACATTCGGTCCTAGTACCCTACTTTCTTAATTATCGACGACCTATCTGAATTTCCCCATACACATAACTCGAATAGCTGAGTTGTTGTACACACGTCATGCATCACAGGCACGACTATGCGTGGTGACCCCGGATACATCAGTCGGGCCCTGTAGCCAAATAATGAATAACGATCCATGTTCTTTTTTCAGTTAACGTAAACTAGAATAGTTTCGTCATTCATTCCTCAGTGGACACAATAAACACGACTACACGCGGTCAACCCGATGTCGGCATTCGGTGCCCAACACTTACCCTGTAACCCACCAAAAGGTCTTAAACACATAAACTAGTTTCATAACCCTAACATCATCGAACAATGGATGTTGTTCCATCCCCTTCGCGCTTCGCATGCCCTATCTATCCCCCCGCTGGCAAGTAGGGATTTCTCTATGTGATTCGCTACGCTTGCTTGACCCTATTGGCAGGCTCTATTGCCTGCCGGTTAGGGTAACAAAATTTTTCGGTAGCCTTAGGTCACCACACTTCACTTGAGATTCTGTCCAATGGTTTTTGGGAAGATTTTTCCTTTTATACTCCATTCGAAAGACCATAATCTCGAAAAGGATTAAGATTGTGGAAAGATCACTGCCATCTCACGAATTAGATTCGAACCCAATATGGTTCCCCATCTTTTCCCCCATCGATCTGAGAATAAATACAAGGGAAGAAAACCCGACTTAGCTAAGGCAATGACTCTTTGGGGATTAACACGACAGGTCTCGGTTATTGTCGATCGCTGTGCATTGTATAATAGTTTATGGACTGACTAACTTATCCGGGTTTACCATGCATATTCGTAATCTTACCGTTGGACGTGAATCAAAAAATGGATGCTATGCTAATTACAAGATAGTTGGAGCACGAAAGCCTCTTGTGGGATAACCACGATTGGTCGAGGTCGAGTCGATTGATGTGTTTGTTCCGACTATGCTATACGAGATATTTAAGTATGGTATAACAAAACTCTGTGGTTGTTTAGTGTTAAATGTTTAGTACCCGACCGCATATCTGGGTTACCACGTATAGGTGGGTTTTAGGATGGATGAATTTCCGACCAGGTCACGTAAATGAATGCAACTGAATCCTTCTTATCAAGTCCCAATTCAATGTTCAGCATGTAAATGAAAAATTGGACAAGGTACGATACAATCTGCAACACCTCACTCCTGCCATCCACTTGTAGTTTTGTTTTCGTTATCAACACGACCACTGTTGCATGTCTTCACATAGTGTCCGAGGATATCGCACTTCTGGCAGCAATTCATGCGCTTCATTATTGCTTCACCCTCCAATGGAGAATGCGAAGAAATTGGTCTTCCTCTCTTCTTGCCAGGAACCTTTGGGGTAGGAAAACGGGGTGCATTGATGGAAACGACATGGAGAAGTAGGTTGCAACATGCATCCTTGTGTAATCCGGCATCGATGAGTTAAGACTGCGTGAACTCTTGTCGGATCTATTTGCTGCTGCAAATGCATTTACACAAGGTGACTTGTCCTGAATATTTATCACGACTTCTGTCTCGTTGACGTTGAGCTAATGTGCAACCAGTCCATTAGCTTTATTCTCACTCGTTGCCACATCAAGTGTCACAGACTCATGTCTCGGCATAACCATGGAGTCAGCCTGCGTGCATTCTGTCACTCCCTTAGAATGCAAAATAACTTCCTAGGTGTTTCTCATTGAATTCTCGTTCTCACGTTGGTTTAAAAATCCCACAACATCGCCGTCATCACGTAGGAAAATGGTAGACTCTGCATGGTCGAACTTTCTTTTGGGATTGTACTGCAAAACTAAATTTGTTGTATCTCTACAAGACCATATCTGGTGTAAATGAGATCTAATAAAGATACGAACAATAGGTTCTCCTCGATTTGAACAGCTCTCAAACTACAATCGACGTCTGTTCCTATAAGCTATAAAAGATCCTTTACTTCATCAAGATTTACAATCTTATAAACTAAAGTGTGCTTCATCTTCAAATAATAGAAAACACAGCGCCTTATATATAATATAAATACGTAGAATCAAGTAATCAGGTTACATGACCAACCACGGTAATCACGACTACAAGGTTCGGGTGACCGAACGCAGGCCACAGCCTGTATTCTTGACCACAAATTGACTGAATTAACCCAGAGAATGAACGTTTGGATCACAGAATTGAAATTCTCACACAAAAATGTATGACCCATATCGAGAACTAAATTATCTTGTCCATAAATCAGGTAGAATTCAGGATCAAACGCACTTTTAAAAATGGAACAGGGATTAGATCTGCCCTATTCACGTTGTGCCTGTTGATGCTCTCTGTCTTTCTCGCTCTGTTTGAACGTGTTTCTGGAAAAATTGAGTTTAGAATGGAAAAGAATAGAAGAAAAATGTTGATTTATATTGTTCGGAGACCGTATTCCCGTGACGTTGGTTGGATTGGCGGGAATGAGTGTAATTACGTTAGTTGACAGTTTAGTATCAATGTTTATTCGATTTTTGATTTATTTATAAAAATTGAGTTATTTTTGTAATTCCTTTTTTAGGTTTACTTTTCAAAAACAGATTTCTCATAAGATTATTTTTGCAACTGACCCGTGTTTGGCTCGCCGTGGGTGTAGGAGAGTGCTGAGGATCAAACTTCGAGTTCTGTTAATTTAGCCTTGTTTGTGATCTGCTGAAATCAAATGCTGGACTATCTACATTGCTTAGACCTGCATCAGAGATAGATTTGTCCAAAAAATTTCCTTACGGTTAACCAAAATATACAACAAGTTGTAGCGAAGTACTCCTGATATATTGGGTAGCCATAAGATGCTGAGATGTTTACTGAGATGTTTTTATTAAACTTTGGTGTTACGAGGGTTATGTGTTGATTAAAATTAAAGTCTTACACAAATTCGAGACCTCACACTAGAGGTATATGGATATTACAATATTGCCCACAAGGCTCACAAACTTGTTAAATTGTCCTAGAGTTTCAATTTGCTTGCTCACCTACAATACAGTCAAATATGATATAAGGAAAGGAATAACTACTTTACTTTTGACAATTGGGTTGTTGCTGCATTTTTTTATCCCTGCAGCCTATGATCTGGATATAACTTTGCATCATGCTACCATTGTACTGTTTGTTTGTGTAGACTGCTTGTAAAGATTACTACGTTTTTTACTATGTCACTGCTTATCTTGCTGCTAGATGTCTTCCTCCTGATGGTTTGGAGCAGCAGTATTCGTTTATATCCTTCTAATTCTTTCTGTATCTTTGTGTATTAGTTGGGCCACCGCCGCGAGTAGGTTGTAGCTTTGAAAGTGTAGATTTCCGTTGGCTGCTCCCATCTGAACACATGCCTTTGCCACTGAGTTTGCTTCAGACCTTCATAGGCTCAGAAGAGGATTAGAGCTGGCAGTTTGTGGTGGACCAAGTGCCAGATCTTCCTGCTCTTGCACAGTTACTTCTATTTAGTTACAGTAGTGACAAACTTGAGGATTGCGAGATTTTTCTCCAGAATCTATCGTAGTTTGCCCATATAGTGCCGTGATGAAACAACCATAATAATATTTTGATGTTCTCTTCGAACTTTAGTGACCATAGGATCCACAATACCGGATTGTTCATATGCTGCGGCAGGCAGAATACATTATTGATGAGGATGGTATCTTGGAGTGTTGTGGGATGCAAATCCTCTCAAGAAAAATTATTGTGTTTCTCACTTATTATACTAAGGTAGGAGGATAGTAAAGTGACTTATAAAGATGGTTCCAACAAAGAAAGTGGCAAAACTTCTACTACTTGTGTTCTTTTTTTGAGTTGGTGAAAAATATAGTGAAACAATGGGGGATTTGTGTCAAATAAATAAAAGAGAAGAAATCTTGAAACTTTGTAAAAAGTCGAATAAAAACTAAAGGAAAGTAGTGGTGGCATTTTCTCCTTATCCTAGGTTAAAAATATGCAAATTCTATGCTAAACTATACTAAGTGTGCCTGACCTTGGAACTAACTCTCTTGTACGAGCAAAAAATAAAATATAACATAAATTAGGTTAAGAAGTTTTCATGTTTATCTTCTTGACAAGATAAACTATACTAAGTCTTGTTTGTTCTTGGGAACTAACTCTCTTTTATGAGCGAAAAATAGAATATAACATAAACGTACAAGAAGAGATATAAAATCTCTTTGGCAACTCTACAACAATTATCAAGCATTATCGCATAACCACTCGTCATTGGAGGAGACTTCAATGTTATCTGCGCCCTAGATGAAGAATCTGGTTGGAGATCTGCACATTTAGCCAGCATCTCTGATTTTATAAACAAATTGTATTCTCAAAAGGTTATAGAATACTATTATCAAAACCCCTGAAGTTGTTACACAAATCACTTTAATTATGATAGAACTTGGCGTCGAGGTTGAAATCACCATAGCTGATTCTCAGACTTAATTTCATGCTGTCTCGTCTTTGTTGATCAAGGTGAACTCTCAAGTTTATGAGCTAAGGTTTTGCCATTTTGATTTGTAGTCTCTCTAGTCTATTTAAATCTTTATTACCGTTTTATATTCCATGCCTACTACTTCTTCATAAAGAATCATTTTTTTAGTTAAAACCTGCCCGTTGATTTAGGATGGGGTTACGCGTTGATGATAAAATGACTACTAATGAGTCACAATGTTCATACATCGCTATCCTAGCGTTTGTGTTAGAATGGGAAACAAATTTAAGTTCAACAATTACAAACCCACAAATTAATAAAACTAGAATTTTTAAATCTAGTGTTTGTAATTGTTACCGGGGTGATTTTGTGGAGGGCTCCGTCTTCTCATCACCTACAAGGAAACATAATATGGAATGGACATAGAACCTGGAACTTTTTGTTGCCAAAGTTTCTCTAAATAGCTCTTTCATCTATAGCCTGTAGAATGTTGTGAGTTTCTATCACGTTCGAAAGATTGAGTAGTCGTGGGCGCATTTGTTGTGGAAGGAGCAGCTAGAGCGGGCTATGACTTGTAGTCCGCTAGTACTTGTTTCTGGACAGCGTGGGGATGCTGAAAGAGGCCTATGCAAGATGTATTTCCTGCAGTCAGGCTCCAAATTGCCAGTGTTTGCGCAACTCTGATGGAGGACAAGTCACGGTGCTGTATACTCCAATGTTTAGCTTGCTGCAAGACCCGCTGAACCGCTAGTAGATGGCACCTGCACCTCCATGGACCGTGCAAAACGTCCAGGATACCAGCAACAAAGGTAGAAGAGCATGTTTCAATAATAATCTCACCATTCTTGCTGCTGATGTTATATAGTATTTCCTATATGAGCAAATTTGCTTCCACTTCAATCTTCGAACCGGCTAAAACATGAGTTGAAGAGTGAAGAAACCTACCATCTGCATTTCTAGTAATGGCTGCTCCACCATAAATGTTAGATGAGGAGAAAAGGAGGGTGTGGCAGTTTATTTTTACATATCCAGGATGAGGAGGAGTCCAGTATATGTTCAATTATAGTTTTGGAGGCTTAGTAGGGAGAGAGATATGTAATCTGCCGAGACATCTTTGCTCAGGAAAGTCTGCTGACTGAGATAAAAATATAGAGAGGAGAACTTCCCTGATGAAAGCAAGAGCCAGTTGCTGGATGCTTTGAATCAAGATCGGTGTGTCTTCAAATCTATGAGAGCACCTGGCTTTCCAGATCTGCCAACTAACAATGGAAAATGTAACAAGGCAGATGAATGCATGTTTTTTGCTCTTATCCAGAGGGTTGAACCAAGCATCTATCTGCTCTAAAAGAAAACCAGCTGATGTATGTATTTCACAAATTCGTTCAAAGAAAGGCCAAACTTCTAGTGTAGTTTCACTTTAGATAAGGATATGTTCAATTGTTTCCATCTATGGGTGTAGTGTGCAGCATGAATACTTAGAAACCAAATGAATTCCTTTTTACATGATGTTATTGTCTACTGGCAGAATGTTCTGCAGTAGCTTCCATATAAAGAGGCTAAGTTAGCTGGGAGTTTATGGTTCCATATTTTTTTTAAAAACTTCATTGTGGTTACCTCGTTCTCGAATCAGATTCCATGCTGTTTTATTAGTGAAGTTACCTAAGGAATCATGTTCCCAGCAAGGGGAGTCCTTGCCTGATGTTGATTGGATTAGCAGGATGGCTTCTAAAATATGTTTTGGGACTAAACTTTCCAAACTACATATCTGCCAACTAGAGTCATATAGCAAATGGCGAATGAGGAGGGATGAGAGGATGATAGGCACAGTATCTATTAAAGAATATTTAGTTACCCATTTATCCGTCCAAAAGCTCCTATGAACCATTGGGTATGTTTTAACATAATGCCACGATATTCTACTAGGCATTTCCACTCATGAGTATGATAGGGCTTCATAGGAACAGAGGACGGTGGAGAATTTTGACAGTATTTATCATGCATGAATTGAGAACAAAGGGAGTCTTTCTTGCGAAATCTCCACCATAGTTTTATTCCTTCAACTTTACAGGTGTCTTTGATTCGCCTAATACCCAGTCCGTCTTCCTGATGTGGAAGACAGATGGATTTCCAGGATTTTCCATGGAGTTTTTGTTTCCTCTCTTCTTGTCCACAGAAGAAGTTAGAGAACAAATTTTTAATATGATTTATGGTTGTCTTTGGGGGAAGAATGTTGAGATATGATGGACAGGGATGCTTTGAAGAACAGAGTTTAGCAGAACTAATCTGCCTCCTTGGCTTAGGTATTTAGATCTCCAACCTTCAAGTTTTTGTTGAATTTTAAGCACAAGTGGAGTGAAGATATGTGTTCTTTTCCTCCCATGGTATAGTGGGATACCTAGATAGGTCAGAGGAAGGGGAAATGCTTAGAACCTATCCAATTTTTTATAGAGGTAAGTTTTGATCTTGTAGCTTTGGGTGATATGATGAATTTGTTTTTTGATATGTTAATGAGCTGGCCAGACCATTGCTCATATTGTTTAAGTAATTTGTGACAAGTTTGTAATGCTCTTTTTGTGCCTTTAGTGAACAAAATGACATTATCTGCATAAGCAAGATGAGATATTTTTGCACAACCTGGGGGAACTTTATAAGAGTATGAAGGTTTGTCCTCGATGAGTTTGTTTAGATTCCTACTTAGGACTTCAGATGCTATGATAAATAGAAGCAGGGAAAGAGGATCACCTTGACGTAAACCTCTTGAGGATTGGAAGAAACCATGAATAGTCCTGTTAGTAAGAATTGAGAAAGAACAATTCGAAATGGATCTCCATATCATGTCTATAAAGCATTCATAAAATCCAAATGCTCTCAAAACTGATATAAGGAAATACCAGGAGGTACGGTCAAAAGCTTTGTCCATGTCTAACTTAATGACCACATTGGTGCCTCCTCGCTCCTTATCAAGAAAATGTTGCATTTCTTGAGCTAGAAGGACATTATCTGAGATCTGTCTTCCTTTGACGAATCCACTTTGATGTGGTGAGATAATTAAGGGTAATATTTTGGATAATCGTTTTGCTAAAATTTTTGTGATAATTTTCTCAGTGAAGGTGCATAAGCTAATTGGACAGAGATCTGTGCACTTGGATGGGTTGTTGATTTTGGGGAATAAGCATATCAAGGTACTGCTGATTGCTTGGGTTAATTCAGCTCCGACAAAAAATTCTAGGACCAAATTATGAAGATCTTGGCCAAAGATTTCTCAACAAGTTTGAAAGAAAGCCCCAGTGAAGTCATCAGGCCCAGGGGCACTGTCTTTATTCAGTTCAAAGATAGTTTCTTTAATTTTTGTTATTTCAGGCCATATAGTAAAATTTTGATTCATTTCATCGTTGATAAGATTTGGGATTACATTGAGGAGATCATCCAATTGGCTAATGTGTTCAGCAGTTAGGATAGCAGAGAAATGAGATTCTAGCAGGGTTGGAACATCATTTTGATGCATTGTGTTTCCATTTTCATCTTTTAAGGTTAGTTTGGTGTTTTTCAGCCGATTTATTTTCATAATTTTGTGAAAGTATTTTGTATTTTTGTCGCTTGCTTGAAGCCATTTGACTCTAGATTTTTCTCTTCAGAAAATTTCTTCAGCGAGTAGTTGTTGTGTGTATAGAGCTTGATCTTGATTTAAATTGAATTTGTCTTCCCCCGAGGAGGATTTTTCATAGAGTGTTTCCAATTCCAAATTTTTATTTGCAGTTTGTTTACGTTTTGGAAAATATTTTCATAGGTGGATTTGTCCAGGTTCTTAATTCTTGTTTTAGTCTTTTAAGTTTTTGTTGGAAAGTGTTCATGGCTGAAGATTCTTGAGATTGTTTATTCCAAGAGATTTCAACTAATGTAAGAAAGGATGGATGATTAATCCATAATTGGTGGAATTGAAAGCGTGAAGTTTGGTATAGGGAAAAACTTGGATCAATAATGGGGAATGATCAGATTGTCCTCTATGCAAATGTGTTACCTGCATTGGAGGACCAAAATCAGTCCATTTTTCAAAGAGTAGAACTCTACCAAGTTGTTTCAGTATCCTAGTTTTCATCCCCTAATTATTATGCCAGGTGAATCTACTCCCAATAAAGTCGGCATCTGATAGATTACAATCATTTATTGTTGAGTTAAAGTAAGAGGTTGATCTTAAGTGAATAGGCCTACCACCTTTCTTTTCAGCTGAATTGGTAACTACGTTAAAATCTCCCCCCAAAACAATAGGGTCTGTTATGGAGGACGTAACTAATCTCATGTATTGCCAGAGTGGTCTTCTAGCAATTCAAGTACATTTAGTGTATACCCCTCCAACGTAGAAATGAAAAGGGGAATTTTTTTATTACTGATATAGGTTTTAAGACTAGGAGTTGCTCTGTATCAAGAAAAACGTTGCAAGAGATGTGGGATTTCCAAAAAATCCAGATGTGTCCGGAGATATTAGAAGTCTCATTTTCAAATTTTAGTTTGTGCATAGTGGATTTAATGTTATGATTCGGAATCTTTGGATCTAGAATGATTAAGAATTCAATGTTATGGAGTTTGATAAGTTTTTTGTGCCTGCTTATTGTTGGAGTGTTCCCAATTCCTCTTAGGTTCCACATGAGTGTGCTATGCATTAAATAATTTTTTTCAGATGAGAGCGAAAAGGGTATCTTGCAGGGAGTTTAGGAGTTTGAGAGACAAGGTATTGTGATCTACTGTCTTGATGTAGGATTTCTTTTGTTTACGTTTAAATGCCCTAGAGTGATGAATTTGGAATTGATCTGTTTCATCCTCTGAGTTATCCGTGTCATCTGCACTTTACCACATTTTTGTGGATGGTTTTGGGTTGTCATCGTCATGTGAATCTGACTTGGTTGTTAAATTTTCCAGGTCCTGTTTTAGGAGAGCAGTTTTATTTGTTGGAAAGGGAGAGAGATCAACATATAGTTGGCCGGAAAAATCCTAGAGATTGATGAAGGAGGGAGAAAGATGTAGGCAATGTTCCTTTTCATTTATTATTGAGGGATTGTTTTCTTGTGAGTTGTTTACTTGCCTTTCTTTATGATTTTGTGAGTTAGACATAGTTTGTGATAGGACTCCTGCAAAGGATCCTATTATACATAGATGACATTTGAAGCAATGAGAAGGAAGGATCTCGTCGAACTCCAAGGATGACTTGCAATATTACCGTTGGAAAAAGAGTTGGACTCTGAGTTGGATTGTAATTCATCTAGTATAAATACATGTAATTGGTACAACAGAATACACTTTTGATGAATGAAGAATTGTAATTTCCTTCTTTATAATTAGTTTCTCTAGTCTATAGCTACGTAGGGTGGAGTCTCCCCTTCCTCAAACGAGATTCAAGAACATCCCTACATCTTCTCTTGAGATTCTAGACCGGTGATCCGACTATGACTCCCAGGACTGCATCAAATTGGTATCAGAGAGAGGTTGGGTTTAAAGCCTAAACGATCAGTGGAAATGATTAGGTTTACATCAGCAGCACAGACACGATTTGGAATTGGTTGTTTGGGACGCCGTTTATTAGCTGGAAGTGAAGAATTGGTTGAACTTCTTACTAAGGCAATGGATGATCAAAACATATAATTTTCTGATGCTGCTAAGCAAGCTGGATATACCAATAGCATGGACCTTTCCATTGTATTTCTAGAAAATGGAACCTATTCTTCTTTTATTGAGTTGCATATAGAGCCAGAATCCGTTTTGGAAGCGGAAGTGACAGCGATTGGAGTTGTCCCTGCTATTGCTGCCTCTGCAAGCATCAAAGTGGATTTTGAAGGCACTCATGTAGTAATGCCTGTCTGGAACTCATGTAGTAGTGCCTGTCTGGCCTTAACCTCAAGTTATAGTGCCGGTGTATCATCAATGCTCACAGTCCCTCATCTCATCCCAAGTGTGACAGACATCAAATGGCTGAAGGATAGCAATGCGAAATTTGGCTACATCAGAGACTCTTTTGTAATGAGTATTTTTCTATCAGTCTTCGGGATTGCCCACGCTGCTACTATGCCATGTTGCAAAATTTTACTACGCTTGAGGACAAACGTAATTTCCAAGGAGAGGGTATTGATAGGACTCCTAAAAAGGATCCTATTATACATAGATGACATTTGAAGCAGTGAGAAGGAAGGATCTCGTCGAGCTCCAAAGATGACTTGCAATATTACCGTTGGAAAAAGAGTTGGACTCTGAGTTGGATTGTAATTCATCTAGTATAAATACATGTAAATGGTACAATAGAATACACTTTTGATGAATGAAGAATTGTAGTTTTCTTCTTTACAATTAGTTTCTCTAGTCTATAGCTACGTAGGATGGAGTCTCCCCTTCCTCAAACGAGATTCAAGAACATCTCTGCATCTTCTCTCGAGATTCCAGACCGGCGATCCGACTACGACTCCTAGGACTGCATCAGTTTGTGAGTTTGCCTAGCATCGGTGGCATTATCTCTCTCTGTGTATGTTTAGGAGTTGATTTAGTTTTTTATTCTTGTTGTTGGATTTGGACATTCTCTGTATTGTAGCAGTAGAGATATTTTGTAGAGTTTGACTATTTGTTGGTTCAGATAAATCTACTGATGAATTGTTTTCATTTTCAATTGTAGCTGTAGACTGAGCTACTAATGTTAAAGGTGTAGCATTGGGATTCAGGGTTTTTTGTTGGTTATTGGCAGAAGCATTCACTTGGGAATTAATTCTGGAAGTTGTATTGTTAAGGACAGTCATGAATTGAGCAATAAAGAGGCGCAGCTGCAGGATTAGAGGCAATCAAAGTATTTAATGCAGCACTTAGATCAGTTACAGCTAATTGCACAGAATTGTTGATGATCGCTATATTATCAGGATCTGTAGCAATCACCGATAGCAAAGTGGTGTCTTTATAGTCATTTTTGTCGGTTTCTATCATTTGCACCTGAGACTGTTTTTCTAGTTTATTTAGAGGTTTAATACTTAAGTGAGGCACATAACCATTCAAGGGAGGGTAGCAATGTGTGGGTATGGTGGAAAGAGACTTAGTGCGTGTTTTGTACCTCTATTGATTTTTTCATTTTGATTTTCATTTTACTTCTCCTTCTCATTTTGATTCTCCTTCTCATTTTGATCTATTTGAGTGTTTGAGAGTTTCTCCGATTCTCCTTCAAAATGGGAATTGAAATTGTATTTAAAATTTAGAGTTAAAAAAAGTCTATTTATTTACAAAATTGACATTAGTAGGAGAAGGAGAAAAAAAAAGTAACCTCCTACCTACTTCTTAAAAAAGGAGAATCTAACTTAAAAAAATGAGAAGTAGAAGGAGAAGTGGAATTTGTAAAATACTCCTATTGAAATAATCTGGAAAAAAGGAGAATGAGAAAATTAATCTAAAAAATAAGTGGTACAAAACAGTCACTTAGCTGCGAAGGTAGGAGATGTTCTCCTAGCCTGATCAGCGACATGTTTCTGTTCTGCGACTTTATTATACTCCAGCATCGAATCCATAACTTTCGGCGATGTTTCTTTCATGATAGGAGATGACCTCCCAACCTTATTAGCAACATTTTTTTTATCATTTTTGTACTTTCTTTATGGTCGAGCAAAGTAGCCAAAACTTTGGATTCTTCCCTTTCCATGACTTCAACTTCTTGTCCACAGGTTTTTTGAAATGTACACCACTTTTTTGTACCTGGACTGGAAATTTTTACTGGGTTGTGCTTCATCTGCCAGCGTTGAGACAATATTGCTAACTAATGTGCTCTTTTCTTTCTGATTGACTCCAACAATGGGCTCTTGCGGATTAATCTGATGAGTTGGTTTGGGATATGGTGTAGGCTTGGTTGAATCATCTGAGGGGGATGCTTGATCTTATAATCCCCTTCATAGTGTCCCTTACGCCTACAGTAACTACAATATGCCGGGATATCTTTATTTTAAATCTTTTGCCAGAAACCTTTGCCTTTGAAGATTACCCACAGAAATCTTCTAGGTGCAATAACAATATCCATTTCTGTATAAATTCGAGCCTCACTGGGCCTCTACAATTTTTTCGTGGAGTATCTATCATAATAAGCTTTCCAATCTTTGCTGCTAATCAACTTAAACAATCTTTATGAAAAAGATGAACCAGAAGGTCTGGGAAGGAAATCCAAATAGGAGCGATGCTAGGCTCTGAACCATTCCTAAAATCTTTTGTCCATTTAAACTTCTGCATTGGTTTTTTGCCAATATTCAACTTTTCCCTCAACCAAATTCTATGACGATCTTTGGGATTGCTAAATCGCAACAAAATATGTTTATAGTCTAGTAAGCTTGCAGTAAATTCACCTTTCAATCCAATTCCAGTGATAATGTTCCGAATCTCTTCCATTGACGAGCAACCATGAGAAAACTTCCCTATAAGGGCATTGACGAATGGGGCCACTAGATAATCGACATCGTCATCCGAGAATTCGATGGAGATTTCTCCCTTCCATGTTGAATATGTTGGAGTGATTTTCCAAGGGGCAGGGAGTTGTGTAGGACCTTTGAAGTAATCAGCAAAAGACTTATTTATCGGCGTGGTCAAAAGGCTAAAGATGAAATATAAACGATTACGAAATGATATATGATATTTAGATGAATGAACAATTGATACAATAAAACACAATATGCGTAAGAATATTTCAAATATGAGTAATATATATTATTTATTTGTGAATATTTTAAATACAATTGATATATATATATAAATATATATTTATGTATATATATTTTGTAGAGAGGTTACAAATGAATTTGTAACTTAAACACTTCCATTAGTAAAAGGTTATGGGTATTGATGCTGTAATATGAAGTTAAGATGTTTTTTGTCCTTAAATTTTATTCGTTCTCTACAATTTATGGTGGGAAAATATCACCTATATAAGGATCCTCTCATACTTTAAAAACACATATGAAAATATTGAGTCTAGACTTCCTTTTAGTTTCTTACTCATTTCTTTGAGCTCATTTGTTTTGAATTCTTGGTGATAGAAGGAAGACACAGCTCGATTTCATTGAAATAGTGCTGCACAAAACTATTCGTTCTCAGTTGTATCCTGAGAGACAGACGTCCAGATTCTTAAAGCAACTAAAAGATGGACTTTGGAAGAAGATAATACGATCAAAGTATACTGGAGGAGGTGCAATCATGCTTGGTGATAAGAGGGAGATGTATACGCCACAACGTTCAAGACAGCAACTATCAAGGTGGGAAAGGGGCAAAGCAAGGACTACAAGGTGGTGGAAAGGAGTCCAAAAGATGGCAAATGAGGAATAGTTTTCTGAGATGATGGCTATTGAAGTTGGAAATGGAAGGATGGAAATATGTGGGAGAACGAATGGAGTGGCAGAAAGTTAAAAGATCTCTTTCCCAGGTTATACTCGCTGGATGTGCTCAAAGATGGCTTAATTGCACGGCATGGAGCATGGAATGAAGGAGTCTAGGAATGGAACCTGACATGGAGACGAACCTTATACTCATGGGAGGAAGAACAGGAGAATGCCATGCTTGCAATCCTAATGAATTGTGCTTTGAAGGAAAATAAGGAGGATCGATGGAGATGCAGGACAAGCCCGTCTGGAAAATATGAAGTATCTGCAGCAACAAGAGGTTGTAATAATCTACAGCCAGATTTCTTTGAAGCTGATATGATCGTTAGATTGCAAAAACTGTGGAGCAAGTTCGTCCCCAAGAAAGTCTATGTTTTTGGATGGAAAGCACAGCAACACAGCTTACCAACTCTCAAAAACCTGTAGAGAAGAAATATAATCCGGGCAGAAGTGGACACAATATGCCCGAGATGTGAGGGGGATGACGAAACGGAACAACATGTATTATTTGAATGCCCAGATGCCAAATAGACATGGAGGCTGGTCCTGGAGTGGCTGGGAATACAAATTAGCCATACAACAGATTATTCGCTTACCCATTTTCAGCTTAAAAAGGATGCAGGGATCAGAACTGATGTGCGGACAAAAGTTTGGATGGCAACGGTTTGGATCCTATGGCGTGGTCGAAATGTGAGGCATTTCGAAGGAAAAGAAATATCCCCAGACAAGTACTTTATCAAAATACAGGCGACAACATGGATATGGATCATCGCTTGGGCAAAGAGGGTTCCTTTGTACATGGGATTGGATCATGGCTCAATGATCCAAATAGCTGTATGATATGTTGTTCATGAAAATGAACAGATTGTATCAATATTTTTGAGATTAATACAAATTTTGCTTAACCAAAAAAAATTAGGAGATGGCGAATCTGTTTTAAGGAATCTGTAATTACAGGCCTCAGAGATCTCTCGAAGTTTTTGGTATTCGGTATAAGGTTGATCAAACAGTTTTTTCCCTACACACTACTTCTTACATAACAAACAACCATCTAGATCCCAATTTTGCTTTAGTAGTGCCTCGTCAAAACCTATGCAATGGCTCATCAAAACCTGATTCTGTTAAAAGAGAACATGTTGATAAGCAGTAGAGATTTTGTTTTTCCCCTCTTATAAACAAAACTCTTTGGGTTGAGAAAAATGGAAAAAATAAAGACAATAGAAGAGATTAGATAGCTCATCCAGGTCTGATACCTTCAGACATCACAGAGACATTATAATCTGTATGGATTGAAACTGCAGTCTGTACACGTCGGGATGGAGATACCGAGAACAGAAACATATAAACTGAAACTCACTGCCAAAAAAAAACAGCAGCAGACAAAAACTCAGAAGGAAAATATGCAGCAACAGATTGAACACAGCAGGAATCGAAGCAGCATACCTTAGAGTTTTGTTGAACACAAGTCGTATTTCACAACTGGAAACATATGGGAAGACGGATAGATTCTCTACCGATGACTCGAACATCAGGAAGCAACAACTGAAAATGGACAAC
This sequence comes from Pinguicula primuliflora, assembly GCA_025802335.1. Lineage (NCBI taxonomy): Eukaryota > Viridiplantae > Streptophyta > Magnoliopsida > Lamiales > Lentibulariaceae > Pinguicula > Pinguicula primuliflora. The sequence goes on along the minus strand of JAOYMZ010092514.1, from coordinate 1,881 downwards.
ACCAATCTGATCTTACAGACAAAATCTATAGAGTACTAAAAGCTTTAGGGTTTTTTTATGCCGGAAGAAACAATTATGCAAGAAACTTCCACCACGTGATGGCATTTAGGTTCAAAATAAATAATATAGTTTATTAAGGTGGACCCCATTTTATAATTTAGTTTTTTTTCCATTTTTTAATTTAGTGTAAATTCGTTTAAGGAAAATTTTCATATCCAGACTAATAGGTTCATACTAAATGATTATGGATCAGATCAAGAATCTGGACCGTTGATCAAATTGATGCAAAAATAAGTGATGTCAATCAAACCGTCCAGATTCTCGGTTTGGACCATAATCATTTAGTCTGGTGTTTGTAGTCTAGATAATATGATTCCTTCATTTAAGAAATTCATTCTGCAATTAGAATTAGAACATCAATTTCCTGCATCAGAATGACCTTGAACATCAGACTATGAACATCAGAATGACTTTGAACACCAGACCAAATAACATCAGAATTCCTTCATGACTGGACCAGAGTTAATAACAATTCATATCAAAGTTTGGTTCAATAAACAGACTTCCAAACCAGACAAAATGTATCAAAAACTAATGCTCAAAAACCAACAATTCATAACAGAACCAAATTCAGCAGCAACAGCAGTAACATGAGGATGAAAATCAGCATGAAAGTCATCAGAAATCACGAGCAAAAGTTTATTCACTTCCTCGATTCCTATAAGTTTATTCCCGATTCTTCTTCTTCCCACATTAGATTTTCCTCTATAAAATCATCAAACAAAACACTGTTCTATGCAATATGCTGCAGTCTCAAACAAAACAACGTTCTATGCAATAGAGTATGAATATGCTTTTTAGATTTTCACTTCATAATTCTCCTTTCTGATGTAAAATGGATGAACAGAAAAAAATACATATTGTTTAATACCACCAAATGGCTTGAAGAGAACTGTTCAATATCCCTTCTAAGTGCCCTACAATGAGGTTCAGTCATTAGCACTCGACTGTATAACCAATGCTAACAACAAATGGTCAAGTATAACACAAGCACAAGTCGTGAAATTTCAGAAGATTGACAAAATGCTAAATGAAATAGCAAACTACATCATTTTACTCTCGGTTTGCTCCCTCAACCTTATTGAAGACCAAAACAAAACCAACCAGAAAGAGAAATGCCCCAACAAGAGAGAGCGATGGTAATGTGAATACACAGAGGAAGAACACGTTCTCAATCCAGCAATTACCACACAAGTAAAGTAAGAAGTACCGAATAGAGTGCCCTAGCTTTTGGCTTAGACCAGAATTTCATGATTTGGGAGATTCCGATGTCGAGCTTCTGGCCGCTTTCTCTCCAGGAAATTGCGGAAGAATAAAATGGTTGCACGGGCATTTTTATTTTTTTAAGGTAATGTGGCAAGATTTCTTGCGAGTCTTGCGCAATCTGGGGTCTAGTATTCAATAATGCTTCCTGTCCCGAGGAGCATCCAACCGAATTTGGGTACCGTAAAAAATAGGCTCCATGTTGGTTCATGTATTAATTAAAGCTGCAAAATTTCGGCAGCTCACGTTTGACTCAGTCCCCCATGTTTCGGATTTCAATATTAATTGAAATACAAAATAAAAAGTAGATAGGTTAAGGATTTCAATATTTAAGTCCTGTTTTGCGCAGGGCTCTAAAAATTATAATTAGATTATAAGAATTTTTTTAAAAAAATGAGTGTTTTGCGCGCTAAAAGTACTACTATTTGTTCTTATTTTTAGAACCTCTCTCTTCTAAAAAATAAGCATGTCATAACATGCTTTTTTTCCTTCTAAAAATTAGAAGGGCAATTTTGAAATTATACCAAACTCGTAAACACGGTAAAAGACAAAATTACC
>JAOYMZ010092513.1:0-41941 GCA_025802335.1 Pinguicula primuliflora | reverse complement strand
ACTCACTGGGATGGGTTGTTGACCAAACCTGGAGAAAGGATATTAGTTCTTGCTGCCACTAATAGGCCATTTGATCTTGATGAAGCAATCATTCAACGATTCGAGAGAAGGTACTAATTCATATCTGCCCAACTACATTACAACAGTTTGTTAGGGTAAAAAAGTATATGGCACTGCGGGATTGGTGCTGGAGGCGGCAAGGTGGTTAACACTTTTGTACGGGCCTGCAAAACCGTCCAATCCCATAGTGACTCATAAGGCACTGCATAGTGTGCAGTAGTCACTACACGCTCCCCTCTTCCGAAAAAGTGATGCTTTTGTTTTAACGAAATGTAGTGCTAGCAGTGTTCTAGTTTTCGGCGCCTAGGCGCCCTGGGCAGCCTGGCCGCACCGAATTGGTGCTGGGCGGCCGACTTTTTTTTGAATTTTTTTTTTTTGCAAAAAAATAAAATAAAATTAAAAACAAATGTTTTGCCCAACCGGCTGGGCACCGCCTAGGCGGCTGGGCGGCCCCAAAACGCCTTGGGACCGCCCAACGCTTTCTTGAACACTGAATGCTAGTAAGAGCACCCTAGATTCTAATAGTCATATCAGATCACAAATTTGTGTGATATATCAGATGTTAACTAAACAAAGACTGCTATTTTTATACAGAATCATGGTTGGTTTACCCTCTTTGGAGAACAGAGAGAAGATCTTGCGTACACTATTGTCCAAGGAGAAGATTAATGAAGGTTTGGACTTTCAGGATATTGCTAGAATGACTGAAGGATACACTGGAAGCGATTTGAAGGTTACTTGTGTATTGCTTCCATTATGAATTGGCAGTGTTCGAAAAAGCGTTAAGTGGTCCCTAAGCGGTCAGGGCCCCAAGGCGCCTCTAAGCGGGTGCTTATGTGACATTCGGGCTGGGCGGAGGGTGTGTCTAGCCTGCCGCTTTCTCGAACAGAGTGAATTGGTCATGTAGTCACACCTGTAAGAGTTTGAACAATTTTTTCTTTTTTCTAAAACAGAACTTGTGCATCACAGCCGCATACAGACCAGTCCGGGAGTTGATACAGCAAGAGAGGCTAAAAGATCATGTAGACAGCTACTCATACGAACTTGTTTCGTTTACATCAGCATCTCTTGAAGTTGTTGACGTTTTATTATGCCAGGGAACGAAAACTGGTACTGTGGAAGGAAAGGATAGAGACAAGTCAGTTGTCGATAAAGAAGGTGTAATCACCATACGGCCATTAACTATGGACGATTTGAAAGAAGCCAAGAATCAGGTAAAGTTCTGTCCTTTTTCTGATAGAAATAACCATGTTTATGCAAAAGCATTGAGAGCGTGCATTTTAAAGAAGAAGGATGCTTAAAAATGAAATCATGGGGCTATAATGTGATGATGCTACTGTTATAGCAACCTATAACCTATTACTAGATTGATTACTGTATACCGATACCGTCCAAATTCATTGACAGCTAGTTCAGCTGCCTAAGAAATTCTAATCATGATCGTCAAATCAAAGTGTTGATCACAATACTTTGATCACAATCTCGACGTTCATAATTAGAATTCGGCACATAACTCATTCATTGGGTACCTTTAATTTGCTCTGCAGGTTGCAACAAGCTTTGCCGCTGAAGGGTCAGTTATGTCTGAGCTGAAGCAATGGAATGAGTTATATGGTGAAGGTGGCTCCAGGAAGAAGGAACAACTGTCTTATTTCTTGTAACGTGGAGGGATGGATACCCAAGAGATACATACGGTGGTTACTTATTCTACTTTTTTCTTGAATACAATGTTCGAAAAAACGTTGAACGATTCTTAGGCGGTCAGGATCCACTTAGCGTTTAGTCGGCCTAGGCGTCTACTTAATCGCCCCTAAGCAGGTACTTAGACAGCATTGAGACAGGGCGGAGAGCGACCGCCCAACGCTTAGGCGGTGCCTAGGCGGACTGGGCGTCCGCCTTTTCGAATAGGGCTTGAACATCCCAGTGATAATCTGCTCATCAGTTGTTGAGGTGTAGTGTAGTTCCGTTGAGGCTGTTCGAGTCTAACTTTGTGGTAAATCTGCACCGAATAAAGGACTTTCTAAAGGTATCAAACTCTGTACCTACCAGCTCCACCGGCTCACCGGCTCCACCGGCTCACCCGCTCACCCGCTCCACCGGCTCACCGGTTCTGTCATGTTTGCTACTCAAGAACAAACTACAAGGAAATTTAAGGCACATGCTCCACAAGCTCCGTTCAAATTCAAACCAGTATGATAAAAGATACACATGTTAGATTGCACCATAACATGCCCTAAGCACAGTCACTCATATCCTCCAAGAACATCATGAATTAATTTAAACGACAAACTTTGTCTCTAAGAAAAGCCAATCCACACAATCCCAAAGCAGTTGCATGTGTATAATAACTTAGCAATGGAAACAAGTTATATACGATAGGTGTAAGCTAGATATTTCAGTCGCTCTTCTTGCTTTTCAATGGCCCTCTTGGAATCTTGCTCAGAACTCTAGCCTCGAATACTGCATACTGTTTCTCGAGCTCTAACTTCGCCTTGTGGATAAAAGAGTCCACCTCATCCTCATACTTCTCGTAAAAGAGAGGCACAGTTAGCAGCACCACAGTATCTGTTACATATAAGAACAACATTTAAAATTAGACACATGTAATACGTAGAGAAGCATAGATCACGGTTAGCAGCACCAAAGTTCGTGGCGGGATTCTACGAATTACGCATACCGATGTAGAGAAGTGATAGGAAGTCGCAGAAACCTCCCACAACTGACAAGATCCATAGCAGAACAATCGCCTGCATGATAAAGACTCAGATGGAACTATTAACAAACAGAGGATGTAATGCAGCGACCAGTTCAACCAAGCATAAAATTCCAGAGAAAATTTCAGGTTCGGACCGTAATTTCTTAGGTCCAGACTCATGTTTCTGGCCGTACAGATCAATTTGGTCTTCAATGAATAAAAATTCCATCGGATCTGGACGTAAGCCAGTCCAGTCTGTTTATAACTGGACCTGAAATTTTCTCTAAAAATTCCATAGTTTCTACCATATTATTTGCATAAACGAGTGATACTAGTTTCGTCAAAATATTAAATCTACGTACTGCTAGAAACTTCTTCAAATCCTTTCCAGAAGCTATGTCTCTAAGCACAGAAAAGGCTTTATTGATCTCAATCCTCAGAGCAGAAGCAAACTCCAAAACAGGCTTTTCTGGAATCGTAACTTCTGGAATGCGCGGAGGGGACCTTCAGAGAGGGAAAACAAAGTAATAAGAACACACATTCATCCCATCAAAATATAAGCATCTAATAAGGCTTGTGGACAAACACTGATGATGCTCACTTCTTGACAAAGGTGGACCCATTCGACCACAAAAACAGGATGACCAATCCCATTATCAAGCCATGGCAGATCAAGGTGAGCAAATGGTATTCCAGAACATCAAACAGAACCCAGATAGCAGTAGCACCACCAAGCACTCCACCTGAAACTTTTGTGTCCCTCCATAGAAGCACATCAGCAACTGACCATCAAGAAAATTCAGATATATTACTGTCTTATCAAAACTTGCTCCATATCTGCTGAGATAGGTACCGCCCTCGAAACAGTGAGTAAAATGTTACAAATAATTACTATTAAACAATCACAAAACTTCAAGTCACTACCATATTGTCCCGATTAAATTATTATGGTCCCGACTTCTAATCGTGACCGATGATTACCTAAATGATTATGACCATAAGAATAGTAATCGGGACCATAATTCTGGACCTGAAAATTTCTCACAATACAATAGAGAGACGGATATCAAAAGCATAGCTGTAAAAATCTGAAAGACAGAGTATTTACATTTACTAGTTAATAAAAATCTAGAATTGAAAAATCTACAACTAAGAAAATATTAAAGGTAACAATATATTAGGAATGAAATCCTGGATTCCATTTAAAGATAACTACTACGTCTCCCGAAAATGAATTGACTTTCCTAAGGAACGCGAAGGGAATCAAACATGGCGAACGTCTGAGATATCGAATAATAGAATCCTTTCAGTATAACCAAGCAAAAATTATAGACTTCCCTGGCAAAAATTATAGACAACAGTGGCAAAAATTATAGACAACAGTACCATAATATTATTCATGGTCATTTATGCGATCAAGTTGCAACCACGACCAAAATCGAATTATTATTTGTACGGCGACACCAAACAACAAAATTGACAAATGGATAAAGAGAGACAGAGGGCGAGTGATGCAGTTACAATCCCCTGAACCCGAGAAAAGATCGAAAAATATCACTGCAAAAGAATTAAAAAAAGAAATTTCTTTTGATTAACATTCCTAACAATACCTAATCCCCCACCAAGAACTCCATGAACAGTCCTCTCCCTCCCGAAGAGGCGATTGATCTTAGCCTTCAAAGACGACTTCTTGTCATCGTCGGAATCTGACGACGAAGAAGATGAATCGTGTGGGTTGATTTTGTCCACTATCTTCTCGATCAATGAATCTCCCATGTTCTCACCTACCTTGTCGCGATTATCCTGAACCCAGATGCGAAAAATATTTTCTTGCCTATCGGTGTAAGAAACAGCTGCACAGAATGAATCTACAATAATGTGCGGTGACGAACTGGTATCAGAGATGATTCTGGTCAGCAATTTATTAACTGAAAATGAGAAAGAGTTGATGGGAAGATTAAATCCTGACCGTCCTTTCATTTCGGTGGGCCCACCTTCTTTCTTAATGTTTTTGTTATTTATTTCCTTTGTCGCGAAGTTTTTATTTCTCGCAATAATTACATCATCGTGGAAGGTACTAGAAGAAATTTCATTGAAATATATAACGTATACAAGATTTTTGTTGGCAAGTATAACGTATACAAGATAATAAATTCAAAGAATGTATTTGTGATTCTTATTTTATCAAATATATGATCTTAATTTCATCTATATTTAAATCAGGCGGTTTAACACTTTCAATTATATTACTCCTTTTTTTTTAAAATTTCTTTCATCAATTCTTATTATTCTCAAATTATAGGTACGTCGGAATTCTGTTTCATTATGACTTTAGCCACGAGTTATATCTAATTTACATAAATTTGAAATGTTCAAATTCCACGCATCCCATACAAAACTAAGTGCAACTTAATTGTTGAGATACTTTAATTTTAAACAAATAGGTTGAGGTTTAAAGTGGAAAATGATATACATCCCTCTAAATTATCACATTCAAAACTTTTTGCACAATGTGACACCATATTATTGAATATGTTAATATAGACCGATTAGGTGTTAAAATTAATAGCTATCTGCCACACAATACCATGCTGATACGTGACGCAGTGAGTTTGGAATGATGTATATCAATTCTCGGTTAAAGTCATATGAGGTAAGTGGAAACTCATTGTTGCTCTTCATTTAGTATTTTTTTTTATCTAGGATTAAGACATAATCAGATTGTTGTTTATTTCTTTAACTTCACTGCAAACTATGCAATGCCCATGTGCCCGCTGACCGACCAATCCTGTAAGTGTCACGAGGGTACTGCATAGTATATAATGAGGAGCTCACTGTATACTCCTCAATTCCGATTTACCCATACCATACCTGAGCCCCATAATACATGATTATCAAAATAGGACATTATAAAATCAATAAAACTCCACGCTACATGCTTAAATTCTTACAATTGATTCGTGTCATTAAAGATCAACTAAAATACGCAAGGTACAACATTTACACATTTAATAGTTTGTCACAAAACTTTCACTAATCAACTCTATCACTTAAAACCAGTGTGGGGGTTTGGCCGACTAGTCGGCCGCCGCCGCGGCCGATTTCTTGAACATTGCTTAAAACAAGAGAATGATCCTCTTCTCCTCCCACCTCCATCAAACCTTCTCACGATCCATAACCCGTAGCTCTGCAATAATTAACAAAAACAAACACGTGAGCCAAGCTCAGTAAGTAACTTGACCTCTTCGATGGTTTTCACCCACGGCCCACCAACTCCAATCGGTCGCCTATTAAAATACATACATGAACACATGAATTTCGTTTGAGCTTAACACGACCGACCAGACTTGCAGGTTGGCCTGAACTTGTCGTTCAGATCAAATCGGATGATCACTAGGCCACGCCTATGGCCCAAGTGCACATCTACCACTGATGGGGGGTTTCTACAGTGTCCTTAGGTTGTAGGACTCCCAGGTATGATTTAATATGTTTCTTACTCTCTCAACTAGGTTACATGGGTATCACTGTGTCTTGGAAGGATCGAATCCACAGAAAAAGGGATGGATCTTCTTTGGTATTGTGCTGCAGAAACAGTGACTTCTTTTTAGGGTGGGGGTGGGGTGGGGAGTTTTGTATGCCTTTGTGATTGAAAAAGCAAAGTAATGACTCTATAAATCTTCTTTGGTCCCAGGAACTTCAGCTCTGGAAGGATTCAGCATGAGGTGATCAACATGAGGTGCACCACTTTCATCTAGAGATTTGGTGGGTTGATTGATGATTTCAGCCACCTCATGTGGTGTTTCTTCCTGCTCTTTTGGCTTCATAGTTCTGGATCTTGCTTGAATTCAGGTTTCTGCTCAGTTTTAGCCAAAACAGAACTGTTGGCAATACAATAAATAGCAAAAATAGTAGCATTTACCTCTCCTTTCACTAGGTGATCAGATTTCTGAGAATTCTGTTGAAGCTTGAGATTTTTAGCTTCTTCTCGAAGAATGATAGTATCTCATTCTTTGATTCATAACTTCTTCCGAAAGGATCTTTGACGTATGATGATTAGTTGTGCATCTTCCTAGGTTAATATAGAAGACATCCATGTGCTCTGATCATCCAGATCTTCATCCATAAGCTTGGATCATGTCCTCCAAGTTAGGGCAAGGTAGTGCAATTTTCCAGCTTCCAGTAGCATATTATTTTGCTCACGCTCCATCTGTATTGGCCAAATCTGGGTAGCTATTCACTCCTCAATGTAGAATCAAGCCTCTATAATAGATATGAGCTCGAAAATTCTGCTTTTAAAGCCTCCAAGATGATAAAAATTTTAAGCTTCAAAATAAGGGAAATAGATGTATCTTCATTCTTTCCTTCGAAGAGATCTTTAATTTTTATAGCTTTTCTTCTTGCACTCAAAATACTTTAAATCCATCACATAACCCATATATTGGTGAGACTAGTAATGTATCAAAATATGATAAGTAGGGTGAATAGATGCCAAAAAGTAGCTAAAAAGCCCTTGATTAAGTCGAACAAATTGCCCGTTATCAACCACCCTACGCACCCGAATCCGTCATCCAATAGTAAGGAAATATAATTTAACTCTCACCCGACCTTTACGCACTCGTCCCATTTAGTTGCACACACTGACAATGGGCTGCCGCATCACCATACTAATCAACTTGAGTATGGCTAGCAAATATTAACGCATGTAGGACTACTGAATTCCTAAGTTACACTACCATGCAACCGTTTCCACACAAGCACGAAGATAGCATTTTTCCAAGGTTCATACATATCACAATGATGGTGTAAAGGGGTGATCAAACTTCCATATATGCTAACACGAGATCCCACTTAACAGGAATCAAATGAGGGGAGAGGGGAAACTACATTCATGGTTCTTCCCAAAACACGTAGTAGGATCAACAACTCATATGTATCACCTTATTGTCCATAGGGAGTCAATCACACTACCTAGAGCACACTACAACATTGTAAATCAATACTTCACTTCATCCCTCCCGATACTCAACATATCATACAGCATAAAAAGTGTCACACAGGCACACAATGTGCCACATACGCGTACAATGTGTCATATATGCTTCCCACCTGGCCACACAGGTTGTAATCCCCCTTATTCCTCCACATAATATTTCACAAGTAAGAGAAACACCGAGACTCCATCCCGTTGCCACTTAGACTATCAAACCTGGTCACACATGCCGTAATCCCCCTTGTAACTCCTCATACAATAAAATCAACTGAAGCACTATCCATATTTTTATAATAACCTCAAGCAGCACGAACAGAGCAACCTTTCATTTACAAAAATCCAATTCTGAACGAGTCAAGTTCTTGGCAATGATAAAATAGATGTTCGGGTGCCATGAGTTTAAACCTTGGTAAAAATCTTGCACAAGACACTTTCGGTAACAAGAAACCTTTATTCCACGAAGATCATTTAAAAACCAACTATGCTTTTGTGTGTAGTGAGTTTAAAAGAGTCACATAGGTTTCAAAGCGATGCAACCAAAATAGTTTCACATAGTTCTGGTTTGCTACTAACACATTCTCACACGTGGATAAAGTAAATCAATGTCTTTTCTTCATCATTGTTGAAATATAACCTTCTTTGTACAACACCATATGTAACCTCTGTTGAAGACGGATGGTTTATTGGTGATTTACAATGCCCTCCGGAAGTTTGGGCATCACTTGTTCGAGGTGGGTTGTTGCTTCCTCGATGTTAGAATTTTGGGCCATGACCCAATTTACTTTCTTTTTTGTTACTATCACCGGAGCACACCCAAGGACACTAAGCCGATGATATAAAATATTCTGAGTCTAAGCCTTCGAGCTTTATTATGACTCGATAGAATTGTCAATCGGGCTATATGTACATAGCTTGGAGGTTGAAATTCTTATATTCAGAATTGATGCCCATTTGACCTTGATTCTCGGTTTATTGGTTCACTACTTTGAGTAATTTGGGCCTGTGAGTTGGATTTTGGGGAAGTCTGTTGTTGGGCCGTGATATAGGCTACTGGGCTTCATTCTGATCGGTGGGCCTCTGATTATTCTTTATTTACTTGATTTGTGGCCCAAATTCCTTTTTTATCCCATTATAGTCTGGCCCAGTGACCGCAACATATGTACTCGAGATTTGGGCCATTACACGCACTTTGCAACTCCTTAAAACTTTCAGCCGCTCTCTTCCTCTCTCGAGCTCTCTCAACCCTAACCCTACTTGCACTCTAGTCTTTGAGAGATTCACTCGATCTTTACCGTTTCTTGCTGTAAATCAGTCTAAATCTGGACTCCTTGCTCTATTCTCTTCGTTTTGAATCGATTAATCGAGGCATTTGAGCCATTGAAAGATTGATTTCCGAAGCCATAACAGACGGCTTGTGTTATTGGGGATTTTTTGAGTTTTTGTCTCAGATCTTCGACATTTCACTTCGTGGATACATGATTCTATACTCTTTTCCTTATATTTTACAATTTTACAATTTTACAAGTTCTTCTATAAAACTCACTGTATTTGATTCTACTGACTCATTTCTGATTGTTTTGCATAGATCCGAGAAAGGTCAGAGGACCTCACAGTGGTATCGGAGCGAGGTTACCGCTCGGATTGGTTTGCAAAGTTGTTGCATGTTTCTTGAATTGTTCGGATCTGAACAATTTGCCGGTAGAACTGATTTTTCGTCGACCTAATTTGACAACTATCTGCAGTTTATTACCATTTCGACTTATTCAATAATCTATTGAATACTAATCGGTTATTATTTGTGCAGGTGTGGATCTAAATCTTAAGGGATCTACATTGTGTTGGTGAAATTTGAAGTTTCAGTTGTTATTTGGGACGAATATTATTGGGACTGTGTCACTCTGTGGTTATATACTCTGGGAGATAGTTCTGTTGAGCATTGCATGTTAAGATTACTAGTACTGCATTTTTCGAACTGGACATTCTGTTTCTATGTATTGTTGCATGTGCTTAAAGTGAACTGTCTTTGAAACTTTGAATGAAGTCATCTGTTGGTTTATATTTTTAAGTTGAAGAACAGTCTGTTAGGTTTTTCAAACCAAGAAATACTGGTATCTGATAGTTCAGGATTTTGAACCTTTTTCGTGTGAAACAACTTGTTTCAGAAAATCTTGATACATAATTTTTCCGCTGCGCATACTTGAATATTTTGTAAAGTTTATTTTTTACTCCAATTAGGTGTTTTAAAGCAGGTTTTAAAACCCTATCTGTTAGTTGACTAGATTTCATACATTTTATATTTGAGGTGTCTAGTTGTAAGTTTATTCTGTGATTGTATGGTATCTGGACAAGAAAGGAACGAAACAGAAAACAGGAAAGAACAGAAAAAGGAGGAAGAAAGAAAACTTCCAGAAAATAGAAAATAAGGATTTTTTTTAGTAAATATAGTCTTTTAAAAGGAATTAAAGGAGTGAGACCTATACACACGGTCTCGAGTAAGCTTATTATATCCTTTTCTGTGGGCCTGTGAGCCAGACTTGATATCTGATTTACAGTTTTGTGCCAGTGAGCACATTATCTGGTTTATTACTTTGTGCATGCATTAGCACATACTACGTGAGAGGCGTTTAACCTATAACTGTTATCGCTTTGTGCCTGTGAGCACCATATGTGATTTACAACTTTCAAGTTTTATTTGAGTGAATTCTAGGGGTCTTAGAGAGGAACCATGTGAAGAGGACCCTTGAGGATCTCTGTTGGACATCCCGTACATGCGCTAGAGTCTATAATTATACTTGCCTTCACATTACCAGTTTTTGAGCTGAGTAGACTCTGAAACAGATTTGTAAGGCTGAAAAATAGTCTACTTTGAAATTGAAACTGTCTGCTCATCTTGAGTAAGTGAAATACTTGACCTATCTGTCATATTTGCTCTCTGTACCTGTCTACTTGTTCTGTGATTTGAGTGCTACTGTTTAAGATTGCTTAAACATGACAAATAGAATAGAAATAACACTTTTTGATAGGAATGGTGACTTCATTAGCTGGGCTAGGCGCATGAAAGTAGTATTGTCACATTATAAAGTACATTATGTTATGCATTAAAACCTCTAAAAGATTGGCCTAAAGTATTTGCATCTAAGGTAGATGAGATTAAAGAAGAGACTTTGAACTTATTAATTCTACACTTATGTGATGCAGTAATTCAAAAACTAGATGGGTCAGAGGATCCTTTAGAAGTCTGGGAGAAATTGCATGTGATTTATGCCTCTAAAGCCCCTGAAAACCTGATTTTTGTGAAAGGTTCACTGTTTTCTTATAAAATGGATTCAGAAAAGTCTGTTGAAGATAACTTGGATGAATTTTTTAAACTCACACAACTTTTGAAAGGTAGTACTCGTGATCTAGATGAAGAGTCATTGTCTATGATTTTATTAAACTCTGTTAGTGAGGATTTTCTAGTTGTTAAGAATGCAATTCGGTACTCTGGTTCTGTTCCTAAGTTGGAGGTGATAATAAGTGAGTTGAAATCTAGAGAAATAGAGCTAAAGAATGCTAAACGTGTTTCAAATATTTTGTATGCTAAAACTGAAGTTAAAGATATTTCTGAAAAAAAAAGGTGGCAATAAGAATGTGAGTCAAGGTCAAAATGGGTTTCCTGCTAAAAAACAGAATTTTCAACAGAATAGGAACTTTCCTCGAGGTCAGTAAGGTCAAAATTTTCAACAAAATATGAACTTTCAACACTCTTCTAATTTTCAGAATGTTGGTTTTAGTAGAAATGGTTTTCAACCTAGGTGCACTATTGTCATAAGTTAGGACATATTCAGAGTAACTGTTTTACATTTAATAGGGATGTTAGAGCTCCAAATGTGAATCAAACAGTTAGGGGTGGTCAGAATAATTCAAATGCATTGTTTGTAACTGACTTGCATGGTCAGAATGTGTCTAAAACACATAGGAACAATTGCATGCTATCATCTGATCAGAATGTGAATAATTTCCATGAGAATGGTTAGTGCTTACAAAATATGCAACATACTTGTGTGAATACAAACCATAATTCTACTAGGCAGCAATCTTCGAAAATGTAGGAGGTACTGTTTTTTATTCTAGAAACCAACCTAGCACATCATGTAATCAACTCATGTATGATTCTGTTTTTTTTTAAATAATCATAGTGATGTTGAGGAGTTGAGTGAAACTGAGTCTTTTTTAGGAAAAAACATGTTTTAATGATGAAGACTTGACTGAATTCTTGTTGGAGTGTGACAATTTTAATTTTCAAGAAGAAGATCAAACTGAAATAAAGGAAGAGTCAGCTTTTGATAGTTTGTATCATGAATATGCTCTAGTAGTTTCTGATATTGAAAGTTCAAATGAGTGGGTATTAGATTCAGGTTGTACTTATCACATGTCTCCAAATTTGAAGTGGTTTGATAACTTGGATAGGTGTAAGAGGGATATGACAATTATGGGGAATGATAACATTTGTGAAATTAAAGACACTAGGTCTATTTCTTTGAAGCTAGATAATGGAAATAGGGTGAAGTTAACTAATGTAAGATATATACCTGAGCTTAAAAGAAATTTAATTTCTTTGGGTATGCTTGAAAAGTCTGGTTGCTGGTATTCTTCTAGGAATGAAGTTCTTTCTGTCTATAAGAATGATTCTGTGGTTTTAACTGGAACTAGAAGAAATAGATTATATTTTTTGAATGGTAAAATACTTTCTGAAAGTGCACTCTTAGTTGCAGAATCCGATCATACTAAACTGTGGCGTCTGAGATTAGGACATATGAATGAGAAAATTTTAAAGATATTGCATGATAAGGGTCTGTTAGGAAAACATAAGTTTAACAATTTATCCTTTTGTGAACCATGTGTTCTAGGAAAGCAACATAGATTTAAATTTCCTAAAGGGATTCATGTTTCAAAACAGTGTCTTGATTATGTGCATTCTGATCTTTGGGGTCCTTTTAGTGAGTCAACGCATGGTGGTGCTAGATATTTCATGTCTATTGTTGTTGATTTTAGTAGGAGAGTTTGGGTAATACTTTTAAAATCTAAGGATCAAGCATTTGCTAAATTTAAAGAGTGGAAACAACCTTTTGAAACACAGAAAGGTTTTAAAGTAAAATATTTGAGAACTGATAATGGGCTAGAACTCTGCAATTCAGATTTTGATAACTTCTGTATTCTGCATGATATTACTAGACATAATTCAGTTAGCACACACCACAACAGAATGGGGTGGCTGAACGTATGAATAGGACATTGTTGAATAAAGTTAGATGCATGCTCGCTATGTCTGGTTTATCTAAGAAATTTTGGGATGAAGCACTTTATACTGCTGCATTTTTGGTAAATAGGAGCCCTTCTAGTGCTGTGAATTATAACTGCCCTGAATTTATTTAGCATGAAACAGTTTTGAACTTGATAAATTTGAAAGTTTTCGACTGTGCTGCATATATTCATAATAGGTTGGAAAAATTAGACCCTAAGTCTATTAAATGTGTGTTTCTGGGATATCAAGATGGGGTTAAAGGTTATAGATTTTGAGATAGGTCTGTACCTGGTATGCAAATGTTGATAAGCAGAGATGTGGTGTTTAATGAAGCTGATTTTCCATGTTTAGGACCTAATCTGCATGTTTCTGAACTTATCCTATCTGAATATGTATCTAGGAGAATATCTCTTGAAAGGGAGATCTCTCCTAAGGCTGACATTGAGGTGGAGTCTCAATCCATTCCACCTATTAAGGTGGAGGTTGAAACTAAAGATTCCTTATCAGAATCTGTCCCTCCTCATGTTAAAGACAATTCTGAAAATTTAGCTGAACCTTCGGGTATTGAGGATAAATGTGATGTTGATGAACTTGTTACTACTCAATCCAGTGGTGCATGTATAGATGACTATCTGTTAATACGAGATAGAGAAAGAAGAGTTGTTAAACCGAATCTGAAGTATGCTAACTTTGCTGAGATAATTGATTATGCCTTTGTAGTTGGACAACAAGTTATGCACTATGAGCATGTTCATTACTTAGATGCTGTTAATTGTTCTGATGCTAGTAAATGGATTATAGCCATGAATGAACAAATGAATTCGTTGAATCAGAATGCTACGTGAATTTTTGTTCCTAAACTTAGGGATAAGAAAATCATTGGATGTAAATGGATATATAAGTATAAAGAGGGTAATTCAGATTGTGAACCTGTTAGGTATAAAGCAAGACTAGCTGCTAAAGTTTTAGTCAACGTGAGGGTATTGATTTTAATGAGATTTTCGCTCCTGTTGTTAAGTTTACTATTCGCATTCTGTTATCTTTAGTTGCTTGCTATAATCTTGAATGTGACCAGTTGGATGTGAAAACCGCATTTTTATATGGAGATTTAGATGAAGAAATTTTTATGAAACAACCTTTAGGATATGTTGATTCTTTAAAACCTGATTATGTCTGTCTGTTAAAGAAGTCTTTGTATGGCTTTAAGCAGACTCCTAGGCAATGATATAAACGTTTTGATTGTTTTATTACAAGTTTTCGGTTTATTAGAAGTCAGTATGATAGTTATTTTTATTACATGAGTAAGGAGCTTGCTATTGTTTACCTATTGCTTTATGTTGATGATATGCTAGTTATAAGTGAATCTATATGTGATATAGATGCTTTGAAATTGAAACTGAAATCTGAATTTGAAATGAAAGATTTAGGTGAAGCTAGAAAGATACTTGGAATGGAAATATATAGGAATAGACAAGCTGGTACATTAAAGTTACATCAACCTAGTTACATTAAGAAAGTCTTAGATAAATTTGGATTTGGAAATGTAATCAGTTAGTACACCACTTGCTTTGCATCTTAAATTAAGTAAGTCTCAATGTCCTTCTACTGTTTCTCAAACATTAGAGATGGAGAGTATACCATATTCCAATATTTTAGGTTCTCATATGTATGCTATGGTTAGTACACGACCTGATTTATCTTTCACTGTTTCATTCTTGAGTTGGTTTATGTCTAATCCTAATTTAGTGCATTGGTCTACGTTGAAATGAGTGCTTAGATATCTTAAGGGAACTTCTGATTTAAGTTTAATCTTTAGGAAAAATAGTGATAAACTGAATTTGTGTGGATTTGTTTATTCTGATTACGCGGGTGATATAAATTCTAGAAAATCAACAACTTACTATCAATTTTTCTTAGGAGGTTACTGTATAAGCTAGAAATCGCAACTGCAACATATTGTAGCCTTATCTATTACTGAATCTGAGTACATAGCACTTACTTATTGCTTTAAAGAGTGTATATGGTTGCATGGTTTACTTTCTGAGTGCGCAATATTGTCCTATGTTGGTACTGTTCATTGTGGTCAATCTCCGATTCATTTGACTAGGAACCCTATTTTTCATGAGAGAACTAAATACATTGATGTCAAACTGCATTTTATTAGAGATATGGTAGCTGATGAACGTGTTACTTGAAAAAATTGATACAAAAGATAATCTTGCGGATATGAGTACTAAAGTAGTTACTAATCTCAAATTTAAATTTTGTATTGAAAGGTTAGGTATGAACACTATGCTTTAGGGTTACAATAACTACTGGTTATTTGTTGTTTTCGGCCCTAATATTCACTACAGGTCCATATATGTCTGTTTTTGGGTCATGTATCAAAAAAGGTGGAGATTGTTAGGATTTTGGGATATGACCCAATTTACTAACCCACTAATGTTATTCTTTTTTGTTACTATCACCCGAGCACACCCAAGGACACTAATAAGTCAGATGATGTGAAACATTTTGAGTCTAAGCCTTCGAGCTTTACTATGATTTGATAGAATTGTCAACTGGGCTATGTGTACATAGTTAGAGGTTGAAATTCTTATATTCGGAATTGATGTCCATTTGACCTCGATTCTCGATTTATTGGTTCACTACTTTGAGTAACTTGGGCCACTGAGTTGAATTTTGGGGAAGTCTGTTGTTGGGCCATGATATAGGCTTCTGGGTTTCATTCTGATCTGTGGGCATCTGATTATTCTCTATTTACTTGATTTCTGGCTCAAATTCCTTATTTATCCGATTATAGTCTTGGGCCATTTACACTTACCTGTTGCTGGCCCAGTGATCGCGATATATAAACTCGAGATTTGGGCCATTACAAACACTTTGCAACTCCCTAAAACTTTCGGCCGCTCTCTCCCTCTCTCGAACTCTCTCAACCCTAACTCTACTTTCACTCTCGTCTTTGAGAGATTCGCTCAATCTTTACAATTTCTTGCTGTAAATTAGTCCAGATTTGGACTCCTTGCTCTATTTTCTTCGTTTTGAACTGATTAATCGAGGCATTTGAGTCGTTGAAGGGTTGATTTCCGAAGCCATAATTGATGACTTGTGTTCTTGGGGATTTTCTAAGTTTTTGTCTTAAATCTTCGACATTTCACTTCGCGGATACATGATTCTATACTATTTTCATTATATTTTACAATTTTACAAGTTCTTCTATAGAACTCACTGTATTTGATTCTACTGACTCATTTCTGATTGTTTTGCATAGATTCAAGCAAGGTCAGAGGACCTCACACTCAACTTCTGGGATTTTTCAACATTGGATGATGTATCATCAAATATACCTCCAAACCAACCATTCATGAAGTCGTCCTTCTCCTTTGCCTGTTCTAAAGTCCAGATTTTCCATTGCAAAAACAAACCAAATAAACTCAAGGCAACACTTCGACAACACTTCAAATGCAAACTCAATCACATTTCAACACAAATATTTAAAATGCGAGCATCAATGAAGAAACATATATCAAATGTATATATGGAAAATATCGCACTACATCAGTGTTACAAATGAGTGTCATAAAACTAAGAATAATGCTACTTGTATCCTCTTTTGCGATCCCATTATTAAACTCTATGATGTGGCAAACATCACAAACACTCAATAAAAAATACCACACATAAAAAGTGTGGTTGTGGGTTTAAAAATGGGACCCCAAAAGAAAGTAAATATAGCATTGCTCTAAAACTAAATTGTGCTTGAACTACAAACAATTTTATACAACTAAATTTGCGGGTTGATAGATCCAATATGTGCACCTCCTAAACAAATTAAACCAACCAACAGATGATATGGGCAATAAATATGCGGAGAAGGAGTCGACGAGTTTGTTTCATTATGTTTGTTCAAGGCAGCAAGACTCTAGGGTTAATATTATATACACAATTTCCCCAAATTGAATTAATTATGCTGACAATTGAATGCAGCAGCGATGGGGGGTGGCCATGATTTTGTCAGCAAATGATATATTACACAAAAAAAAATTGGACACAAAAAAAGCAATAAACCCACGTGGAGCATCAGATGAGGATTTATGAGTGTTATGGGGCCACAGTCAGTCCAATTATACAGTACCACCTGTTTTTAGTGTAGTTTTCGTCTGATTTTTTATTGTGGTATAGCAGAACTCGATTTTGTCTTGACATTGCGCAACCTTGAATTCATTCTTCCTTTTATTTGGCATAATTTTTTGGGTTGCAATGCCAAAAAATTTAAAAATTTCACGGATTATGTAATTTATGACCGCCACCAGACACATTTGAGCGTGTCGAGTGAACAATAATGATAAGTTTATGCCTCATAATTACTGATAATTTAGTTTAGTAAACGGGCCTATTGAGTATAAGATGTCATTGCATCCTCTTAAATTTTTATTTATTTTTAGTAGGTGCTAGTATATAACCCATGACTGAAGTTAGTACGATAATATTTGTATCTTTAGAAATTTTACATGATTGATCAAATTGTCTAAAAGATGCATACTAAATTTAAGAAATAAAATAAAAAATTAAAAATATAGGTAAGGTTAACCAAAATCAAAAAATATTATTGAATTTTTATAAAATTATAAGATAATAAATACATCAACGGCATAAATTGTTTTTTTACCCCCAAAAAATTATATTTTATTTAAGAAAAACAGAGAGTTTGGTACAGTTATAGAGTCATTCCTGGGGCTCATCTAGAGTTTCTATTTTTTGCAATAGTCTCCCATGTGCAGCATGTGTAGTAATCTCCCATCCTTTCCAGAAATACAGATCCGTTCCTAACACCTGCTGCATAAATTCCAGTTTTGCTTTCTGCTGCATAAAATCTATTGCTGATTTCTGCATAGACCAGATATTATGCGATACTTTCCTGCATAGATCAGAGACTAACATTTTGACCTCTCCTGTGTTGCACTCCGATGCTGGTTTTTGTATAAAACAGTGGTTCTGATCATGCATATCGGGTAGTTCATTCCATCTTATTTTTGCAGTATCTGATTGGAGAACAGTTCCTGAATGTGAACCTAGATATAGCAACTAGCTACCCTCATTGTTCCTAGCACCTATGAGTTCGGACTAACAAAGGGTAACTCCTACTCGTCTGAACTTTTCTAAGTGAAGAAGGTAAATCATCCCGCCTCCTCAAAATCTCTACCGGCAAACCTCCGGAGTTAGAGGAAAATCCGGAAGAGAAAAAAGAGTACGCACCCAACTTGCCTCTTTTTACAAATAGGTTTAGTGTGTGCCTCCTCCCGTGTGTGTCTATCTAGGTGCCTGTTCCTGATCCTAGATCTTTATTCGCTGTGTCGCTGATTGACTGTGGAAGTGTCATATTGGAGAAAGTGAAGTTCCCATACCTTGCACCCCACTTGGATAGAGTAATGGCTAGCTTATTCTCTGCTTTCGTACATTTGCTTAGCTTTAGATTATTTCTTGCCTTTGTCTAATATCCTCGACCTGATCTACCACTTTCCAGTTACTGGACTGTGGCTTTAGTATGAATTCAGTTATGTTGCTGGCGCTTGTCTCCACTGTCACATGTTGATCAAAGAAAGAATTGTAAGAGATTAGAGCTTTATGATATACCTCTGCCTCCGCTTCCAGTAATCCAGATGCATCTAGTTTCCAAGTTGAGGCTTGCATAATTTGTCCCTCAGCGTCTCTTATTACCCCTCCCCCTCCTCGTACATGAGTTTGTGCTGTACAGGAAATTCCTATATTGAGCTTGAGAGAGTTTGTATTAGGGGGCCTCCATTGTCGTCTTGCTGCCTTAGTCCTTGCTGGAGGTGGAAGATTTAGTCCTAGACTCCGGACAGTGTATGCTTCTGATGCATCCTCCGGTTCCTGAAATCTGAAAATGGACATAGTTAGTTCAAGGTTAGTGTTGACTAAATGGATAATCTCGCGTTTAGATATCAAATTAAACGGCATAAAATTAGATATCAAATTAAAGCTCACAACTCGTTGATTATAGTAGTGTTTCCGATAAATCCAATTTGAAAAATGAGAAGAGGGAAAAAATTTATTAATTTAATAAACAACAAATAATATTTTTTTTAAAAAGAAAAAATAGATTACAAAAGTAGAAAATAAAATTGCATTTTGCAAGCCCCTTTAATATATAGATTATAAAAAACAAATCTTTTGATAAATATTTATTGTATTTTTATACATATGATTATATGAACCATAAGAAAGTACATCTTGCTGGAGATGAGATGAATCTTATAACAAGTTTTGCCAAAATATGAAATGAAGAAAATAAAATGAGACTCTAATAAATGAAGGTAGAAGTTTTTTCATGAAAAGGTCCGGTGGATTTCTACTTGTGTTGAATTGAATGCATACAATTGAAAAATAATATTAATATATTATATATAATTTCCCTTTCGTTAAACTAACCAACAATGTCAGAAAACAGAACAAAATATATCATCTTGTTTCTTCTCCACCTTCTCCTAATCACTACAACATTGTCTAATTCAATCGCTCTCTCCACGAATTCAAAATGGATTGTTGATCAAAGTGGCAATCGCGTAAAACTAACATGTGTGAATTGGGTTTCACACTTGGATCCGATGCTGCCAGAAGGGCTCGAGAAGAAGCATGTTAGCTATATTGCAGGCATGATATCCAAAACGGGCTTCAACTGTGTCAGATTCACATGGCCAACTTTTATGTTCACTAGGGCTGAATATGGTGATCTTACAGTCTCCCAGAGTCTGGATAAGTTTAATTTGGATGGTGCTAAGGCCGGATTCCAAAAAAATAATCCCGATTTGTTTAGCATGACAGTTAGGGATGTTCATAAAGCAGTGGTTGATGAACTTGGTCGAAATAAAATTATGGTGGTGCTCGATAATCATATTAGCACCCCTGGGTGGTGTTGTAGCAATGAAGATGGTAATGGATTCTTCGGGGATGAGTTCTTTGACCCGAAAGAATGGTTGCAGGGGCTGACGATGGTGGCGAGGATATATAATGGACACCCTGCAGTTAAGTAACTATTTTTTTAATTAAAACTCGTCCGTTGGTTTTAGACGGAATTACGCGTTAATGTAAAAATTGACTACTAATGAGCCGTAATGTTCATACATCGCTATCCTAGCTATAACAAAATTTATGGATACAAAAATCAGAGTTTCATGAACAAAAAATTTCTCTAGAGAATGAACTTGGTTCCTCGGATTTTTGTGTTGCATGGGTGTACCTGCAATAAGAGTGTAAGAATATGAAAATGATCGAACCTGAGAGGTTGCTGCCTCTAACTTGATTCCCCTGCAGTATAGTAGCTGAACGTTGTGCTTCATGGGGGATTGAGTGGAGTAGATTCCTTGATAGCAATAGCGAGAATGGTAGCTGGAAGAGAGGAATGGACAAATGAGAAGCTCTCATAGCAAGCTCCCCATTTTGCCAGTGAGAATGCTAATTTGTTCTTGCTGAGAAGGCATTTCTTGAGCGATAGACTGGAGTTCTGGATGGATATATGTCGAAGGTCCTCTATTCTGTCTCTCATATGCCAGTAGCTGTTATCAAGTTTTACTATGTGAGCCGTGATGTTGGGGCGTTAAGTAACTATAAATAACACAAGAATGATGCTACTTGTATCCTCAACTTTGACATACTTTCATAAACTCCTTATGTGGCAATCATCACGACCACACATTAAAAAATGAGTGTGGTTGTGTGTGTGGTTGTGATGGTTGGCACAAAAGAAAATTTATGAAGTGTGTCAAAATTGAGGGTACAACATTGCTCATAACACAAACATTAATACATCATAAGTTTCTTAAAAAAAAACAGTGCATATTGTTATGAGTCTTTGAAAGGAATGGAAAGTGATTATAATTCACATTCTTTTCCATGCATAAAACATTCCCCAATGTATTTTAACTTTGTTTCTTGTCTATGCTCTTCAGGTTATTGGTATGAGTCTTAGAAATGAGCTACGAGGAAAACGACAGAATGAGGGAGACTGGTATAGTTTCATGGCACAAGGAGCCACCGTGGTCCACCATGAAAGTCCAGATTTTCTTGTGATTGTTTCGGGTCTCTCATACGACACAGACCTTAATTTCTTACACTCAAAGCCTTTGGGTATAAACAATTTGGATAAAAAATTAGTGTATGAAGCACATTGGTATGGTTTCTACCATTCAGCCGAGGAATGGACCTCTCAAACAAACACCCTTTGCGCAAAGGTTTCTGGGGAAGTAGAAGCCAATTTTCTCTTTGTGGTTGCAGGAGAGAATCGTTTCCCACTTTTTCTGAGTGAATTCGGTGTCGACCAACGAGGAGTGAACGAGGGAGACAATAGATATATTAGTTGTCTGCTCGCAAAAATGGTAGAGTTTGATTTGGATTGGTCACTCTGGAGTTTCCAGGGCAGTTATATGTTGAGAGAAGGTGTAGCCAACATGGAAGAAACTTATGGAGTGATGGATAAAAATTGGAATAGAATCAGAAACCCATCGTTCCTTTTATCCCTACAAATCATACAAATGGTTAATCAAGGTACATTGTTAATCTCGTGATTTCTTTTCAACAAGGCAGTCGCCGGCTAGGTGTTGGGGGGTCACCCTCTATTCTGCCAGAATGCCGTCTAAGTACCCGCTTAGAGGCACATAAGCAGGCACCTAGGCATTAGGCGGGGTCCTGACCACCCAGAAACTACCCAACACTTTCTTAAACACTGCTCGTGATACAACATAATAGATAACCTTTCGAATTTTGCTGTCTCATCGATTTGTTACACTAATTAAACTTGTGCATTCAATGACAAGACAATTATTTTACAGTTCCTGTATCAACTGGCCTGGTATATTACAGAATGTTCCATCCCCAAAGCGGGCGATGTGTGCTCGTGAGTAGACTGCATATCTTTTTAGGTCATTGTGGCATTGCTAGCCTCTGGGAAAGCCATGTGGATGGTGATGCGATCAGGCTGGCACATTCTCCATTCTGCTTGGCGGCAATGGGAGATGGTGTGGTGGTCGGCTTGAGGCGTGATTGCAGGAACAAATGGAAGTATGCATCAGTTTCATTGCTTCATTTGGCTACAAGAGATGAATATGGGAGTAATTTATGCTTGGAAAAGAATGTGTCCGGGTTAGGGATACTAACAAGGAAATGTCGTTGTCTGAGAGATGATCTTTTTGATTTTTCAATCTGCTCTGATAATCCTCAAGTGCAATGGTTTAAGCTTGTGCCGACAAATGCATTAGGGAGATGATGCACATATAGTTGTGACAATAATGTTAAATTTATATAATTTGTTCATACATAATTATGCATGACCAATGGAATGTTGACACTTGTTATGATATGGGAGCTCTTAAGGGCCCCAATTATAAAAACAAGGGTTAACATGTCATTGATCAGATATAATTATGTATGTGTATCATTACTCATAGTGTGATTTTCGGCGGGTTTGGACATGCAACCTCAAGTTTGATTATCTTAATTAAATAATGTTACTTTGAGAAAATAATATATATATAAATAATAAATTTATGGTTTATAAAATCTAAGTAGCCGTTCTAAAAATATCCTCCATATTTTGTGAGTTATATTTCTTATTTAGTGCACGGGATTTCCGATTTTTACATAAAGCTGACTAATTCTTTTATATATTTTAGTAGTATAAAAATAAGAAAATATTTCGAAATCTAAACCTCTACCTTTTGGATTTTTTTCAACATTTTTTTTACAAAAAAAAGTATACGTTTGTCAAAAGCTATACATGATTTTTTCGATGACTTCGGGTGTCAAAAAGAAAATTCGATATATTTCAAAATCATCGTGTCAAATTTTTTTTCGAACCGTTCATAGAACTTAATTTAAGCGGACGAATGATACTGATAGGGTTTGGGTTATGTTTAATACTTTTAGGGCTGTCGGTCGGTACTGGTCCGATCCTGGACCGATCAGTACCTACCCTGGATCGGTACTGGAAATCAGTACCGGTACTAACCAGTACCAGTACTCTGGTACCTGCGTTGTATGGTACCGGCACCGGGTCGATTCATTCTGGTACTGAATTGAATTTTTTTAAAAAAAATACTTTTTATTGGAGTAAAATTAAAAAATATTTTATATATTTTTTATATTTTTAATCGTAATTGTTACCAAAATTTTATCCAACTTCTTTTTTGGGGGAAATATAAAGGAAAAAATAATCTATATTGAAAATCTTGGAAATCACCATGTCTTCCCATAGAAGAGGTTGGCTTAGGGCTAAGAACACTACAAGACATGTGTTTATTGGTAAGTATGAAATTATGGTGCATATTTCAAAAAAAAAAAACTCACTATAGTCTCATTTCTGCACAATAAATACTCCCTACATCACCCACCTACAATAGCAACAATTCTCTCTTATCACTCACATGGTTGGAAAAAAGTCACTTTAGCAAGAGATCTTATGACTGCAAATACCAAATGTTTAATTGGGGAGAGTAACATAAGCTTCTGATCAGACAAATGACTAGAAGATAATGCACTTAAAGAACTAACATAAGTTCTACATGCATCACTATTGATCAAAATATACAACTAACCTAACAGGTTGGTACTCTCCACCGCTAAATGAAATCCTACCAAATAACATATTAAATAATATAATGCAAATCCAAAATCATCAAGGTAATGATGTAATCCACTGAGTCCATTAGCCATCTAGAACATTCTCCACAAAATCTGCTTGGAACCTAATTAGGCATCGAGCTCCAAAAATCTCTATCTTCACATATATATGGCATAACAACATTCTCCTCAAATTTAGTTTACTCACCTGGAAGGCTATTCACAATATCCTTGCATTGGACAATAATGCAAAAGGTATATACCTAGCCTCCAAAATGTTTATGCTGTAAAAAATCTCCCCAAATAGAAACTTTAGACCAATTATTTCATGAGAGGAAACTAGCACTTGGACTTTGGACGTACTTTGAAAACAAATATGGTATCAATGACTCATCTACATCTTTCAAGGATAAAATGCAAACATGGTTTAATACCCCAAGGAGTAAACTATATAGATTTCTTTGCCAACTAGTAGCTATAACATATCTTGCAGGTGGAAGAGATAATAGAACACTCTAACAAGTCCTTCACAACATCTCAGCAAGAAGAAGTTCACTTCTATGCTTTGGGGAACACACTATCCCGCAAAAACATGCGGCACCACCAACTAGTCTAGAACACACTCAACCAGATGAGCAAGACCGCAAATATCTTCATCACAAGCGGTCACCTCAAAGCCCTCAACAACAAGTTTTGATACATTTCAATCGGATTATCTTATCTTAGGACTAGAAAAAGACACCTTGTTAAGCACTCAAGGGGGTAGACACAGTCACAGGCTCTGTACAAAGAGGCAAGTCAGGTATCGTACTATTTTTTTACCAAATTTTCCTCTCCTCAAAGGTTTTTTGGAAAAAATTTTAAGTAGGTAGGACGATTTACCCTCTCAGTTAGATGTTCGGACTGAGTATGAGGTATCCACGTACGTCCGAGACCGAGGCTATTAGGATCACATCAGGGTAGACCGTCTCTTTTTTTCTTAGGTTTCTCAACAACTCACTTAAGCATACTCACATTCTACAAAGGTACATTTTTCACGCAAGCAAAAGACTTTATACTTTAGTTTCAAGGCTTTAGTTATTTGGCTCTTTAGGGATGTCAAAGATACTTAATTCATGCACTTCAATGTCATTCAATGAAATAAATTTTTTTCAGGGATAATGATGAATTGTCCAATGTTGGGGACTCATCCAAATAACCACTTGGAGAAATTGAGGTTTCGATGGATTCTCTCACTCTTGGAGGCTCCTTTGGAAAAATGGTCCCGAGGATTTTTTTTTTGGAAAAATCAAACTTATATTACTTGCAAGAACTAAAAGGAAATTGTTGTACACAATTTACATGTTATCTAACAACCTATCTACTGATACCAATACATTCAAAAAGAGATATCAACATCCTTCTAAACAACTCAAAGGATTCCTGATCCATTCACCAATTCCATAGCAGAACAAAATCTGGCTTGCTTTGACCCAGTGCCATGTATGGACCTGTATTTTCCTCAACAAATCTGATGGAGATATCATGGTGTTACTGAAATGTTTAGTATTTCTAGCTCCCCACAATGTCCAAACGAAAATAGACCAGAACGTCTTCCAATTTTCACTATCAAGTCTCGCAGGTTTCATCCCCATATATATGTCAAGATCCAAGGGTTCTGCAATGCTTACCTGGAGCCACTCCATCAAGAGGATCCACAAGTCTTTACTGAAGCCGCATAACTTGAATAGATGTTCCTCAATTCTTTGAGCCGCCCCATACAATATGCAGTCTACATCTTGTTCATGGTGAATACTATTCCTTCTTTTTAGATTCACTCTGGTATGTAATCAGCACTGCATTGCCCTCCAGCATTCACTTTCTCAGTGACATCATCCTCCATTGTCGTAGCTTGTTGATCTTGCATTATTTGGAGGGCTCTCCTGGACTTATATTTTTCTGAAGATGTTTCAATGCATTGCCAAACATCTGGAGAATGTTCCTGCAGAAAAACAAATGATAGAATTGATGTGAGTTCATGAATGGTCTCGAGGATATCTCGATTCTGAGGGTTCTGATGGCGTATCAGATGGCATCTATTAAAATGAGTCACAATGAGAAATCAGAGAAACCTATCTGTTCCAACTTTAAGATGTGGCATTGGGTTATGGGCTATACATGTTTTTTCCCATAAGGCTATACGGGAACGAGAAAGAACTCATTGTACATATGTTCATATGATTTATAAAATTTTCGCTTAACCCCAAAGAAAAGATATGGCAAAGATTCACTTGATTTTATAGCTCACTTTATAGTGTTTTGTGTGCTAATGAGGTGGTGAATGACATTAAAACTGCTGGAAAGTAAGCGTTCATATTCAAGGTGGATTTTGAGAAAGCGTATGATACGGTAAACTGGAAGTTCTTAGATGATATGTCTAGGATGTTGGGTTTTCCAAAAAGATGGAGAAGGTGGATTGGTGAATGTCTATGGTCTGCCACAACGTCTATATTAATAAATGGGAGCTCTTCAAAAGAATTCAGACCTCAGTGGGGCCTAAGGCAAGGAGATCCCCCATCTCCTTTTCTTTTTCTGATTGTGGCACAAGAATTATCTTGGATGATGGAAAAAGCTGTGGAGCAACAACTCTTTGAAGCTGTGGAGATTGGTAGAGATCCTGTGAAAGTGTCCCATCTACAGCATGCCGATGATACCGTCTTCTTTGGAAAGGGAAGTTGGAAGAATGTGAAATGTTTGAAAGCGGTTTTGAGATGTTTTGAAATGTTGTTGGAGCTGAAGATAAATTGTAGGAAGAGTGAATTGGTGGGTCTTAATATGCAAGAGGAGTTGATTAACGACATGGCTGTGTATCTAAACTATAAGGTGGGATCATTGCCAATGATTTACCTGGGGCTTCCTATTGGGGCAAGAGAAAATCTGAAGCTCATGTGGAAAAAATTGATTGATAGAATGAGGAAAAGAGTGGAAAGTTAAAGATATAAAAATCTATCAATAGGGGAAGACTAATGCTCATTCGTTCAGTGTTATCATCCTTACCAAACTATTATTTCTCCATGTTCCTAGCTCCTAAGTCTGTCCTAAAACAACTTGAGTCTTTGTGTAGGAATTTCCTGTGGGGAGTGAGAAATGAAGAAAAAAGAGTGTTTTGGGTAATGTGAGAAAAAATTTGCCAACCCATTGATAGGGGGATTGGGGATTTGCAGGATGGAAGCTGTGAATAAGGCGATGTTTGAAAAATGGATAGGGAAGTGTTTGGAAGATAAAGAGCCATTATGGAAGAAGGTGGTAAGGACGAATACGATAAAGGAGGTGGACTAGAGTTAGGCCAGAAACATGAGTTCTGGGGGATGTTGATCTAGTGAGGGTCCAGAATGGGAGGGGGAGGGGAAATTCTAAGCCTATTGCGTGGTGGAGGAGGCTTCAAAAAATTATGGGGGAACAATGGTTAGAAAACATGATAGAGATAAAGGTGGATGATCGGAAACATGTTAGATTTTGGGAAGAGAAATGGTGTGGGGGTGAGATCATGAAGTTGGTATTTCCTAGACTTTATACACTTGATCGAAATAAAAATGGTATTGTGACTGCACACTTGATATGGGAGGGGGAGGAACCGTTTTGATCCTGGGAGCGGAGACGTCAATTGTACGATTGGGAGGTTGAGGAGTTAAAAGAATTACTGTCTAATATTTCCTTGCAAGTTCATAACAGAGATCAATGGATGTTCAAGGATAGTGCAGATGGCAGATACGAAGTAAATATAGCCTCAAGATGTATCAATGATCTTCTCCCAGACTTGTATGATGAGAGCACGCGACAGAACTTGGTAAAAAGATGGAATAAGTTCGTCCCGAAGAAGGTGATTATTTTCATTTGGAGGATGTTCCAGAATCGTCTGCCAATGTTGGATAATCTCCTAAGGCATGGTATCATTGCCGAGGAAAGGAATTCAGTCTGCGCAAGATGCGAATAGGGTATGGAAATAGCGATTCATATGTTCGAAGAAAGTAAGTTTGCCAAAGAACTGTGGCACCTCGTCTGTTATTGGCTTGACATATAGGGGATTGCAGCAAATGTGGAGATGATTTTACAGACCGTTGAATAGGTAAGGCCAAGTGAGGTAAATAAGGAAGCATGGTGTTCGATGTGGATGGCTGTGCGATGGGGGCTATGGGGTGCATGCAATGAGCTTCATTTTAGGGGGGACGATGTGGAGTCGTTCAGATTGTTGCAACGCATCCAAACAGCATCGTGGAAATGGTTCAAAGCAGTCTGGGGTGGAAATTTTATATCTGGCATAAGTACTTGGTTAATGACCTCTCGAGCTTGCTTGGCTTGTAGATAAATTGTAGTTTTTTGTTGTTGAACATTTGTACAGTGTTCACGGAAGTTTTGTTAATAAAAGTGCTTAACCAAAAAAAAGACTCTAATCTCTTGTATTTATTTTTGTGATGTTGAATGAAATTGCTTAAGAAAAAAATTATATCGGGTTGCTCAAAATGACGTTAAGAATGAGAATTGAAGGGAAGATCGACCTCTCAACGATGTTTTTCTTGCCAGAATCGGCAAATTTGGGCTGTTACAACTAGCTTCGAACAAGGATTCGAGTATTTCGTATCCCCAACTAACCTCTATGGCCGAAGTGCACCCTCTGGAAGCCAATCTGCCCGTCACAGGAGCCAACCCGAGAACCAATCCGATCGCCACGGGTACTCAGGACAAGGATCTGCTGAGCCCGGACAACATGGACACGGCAGACATTCTCCCCCGCTCACCTGCCAACTGTACTTCTCCAGCGATGGGCTTAACATTCATAGAAACTCTGGTAGCACATCTCCCACCGGATCTGGGAGGTAAGAGTCCTTCCAGTCGGGTTCCGATTGTTGTGGAAGAAGGTGATGTTCTTCACTCTATTGTTGGCAGAAAACACTGCATCACCTTCTCCGACAGAATCAACACTGCTATGGACCGCAACATGGCTTACACAGTCTATATCAAGCCTTTCAGACAGGTCACGAGTTTCAAATTCTTGCATCAAAAGCTAATCTCGCTGTGGCAGCCGAAGGGGAACATTCACCTCTTGGATATTGAGAGGGGTTATTATCTAGTCAAAATGGACTATGAGGAGGACTACCATAAAGCCTTACTTGGCGGTCCCTATTCCATAGTTGGGCACAATCTTCATGTTCACCCTTGACATCCTAACTTCGACACTCAGTCTGACCATCTTGACTCTGTGGCTTCGTGGAGTCGTATCCCAGGCTTGCCTCCGCAATACTTTAAAGATGGACTGCTCAAAGAGATTGCCCGGCCAATCGGTTCATATCTGAAGGCTGACACTCACACTACTCAGGCAGTCAGAGGTCTCTTTGCCAGGATTGTTGTTCGTCTTGATCTTACTAAGCCTCTCATTTCATGCATCACAGTGCAGGGGGTCAAGTACAAGGTCTGTTACGAGGACCTTAACACGGTCTGCATCTCTTGTGGTTTGTATGGTCATCTGGCGAAAGCTTGTCCTTCGGTCAAGAAACAGACGAAATCGCCTAACCATCAGGTTACTGGTGGCAATGAAATGTCTACCGACACTGGCAATGTAGATGCACAGCGAAATCGTCAATCCCCTAATTTGGCACAAGAAGCAGGAGAAATGTCTTGGCTTATCGCTGAAAAGAAATGCGGCCCACCGAGGAAGTTGAATAATGGATCTGCCATCCCAGGTAATCGGAGTCAATTTAATTTTAGGTCTAACTCTTGTTTTGCGGTGCTTTCAGATACTACTGAAACGGGGGCTGAGCTGAACGTGGCTACGGAGCATTCCTCCCGCAGTGTACAACTGACTGATGCTTCTGGATCACATATGGCAAACCACAGTTTTCTATATACCACCAAAGCCAAAAAGGGTGTTTGGGGTGCCAAAGCCCAGCCTGAAGCCAAGAAGAAGTCCAAGGTTTCAGCGCAGTCTGACACAAGCTCCCCTCCTCCTCCGAAGCACAAACATACTGGTGACACTATTCCATCATTCGGCCCACTTGAATCTCAGGGAACCAATCCAACGGACCCGTCATCTTCTACTGCCTCCCTTGCCCCAGCTGATCCCGTGGACCACACTGTTACTCCGATCGCTGCTATCCCAACTGACCCCATGGACCATACAGTCGCACCCCCATCCCATGTTGCTGTTATTCTGCCTCATCCGCTTGCCAACTAGGCGGGTAATGCCACTGATTCTTTGGCACAACAGATCTCATAGGACATTCCGACTAAGGAGGCCTATCCCCGTGGTTTTTACATGCAACGTGCTAGTGTGATCCCCCAGCGAAAGGGAGAGCCGATACCGAACGAGCCTCTTCCGCCAAATGATCCCCCGGATGATTCTGGTATGCTTGTGGATCATATTCCGGAGTTTGATGGCCTTCCCCTAGCTACGGACCAATCCTTGTTGGCCAATCAGTTCCCCTCTTCATCCTAAGTTCCGTCATACATCTCAGGTTTATAGTTTTATAGATATACAAATCTTATCGTGGAACGCTCAAGGCGTTAGTAACCCGCAATCCATCTGCGTTCTGCGTGACATCATTCATCTGCATAGGGTTGATATGGTATTTCTGCTTGAGCCACGAATAAGTGGGTGTGAAGCTGAACGGATTATTACCAGTATTGGCCATTGATTCTCCATGTCCTTCCGCATTGAAGCCCAAGGATTTTCAGGAGGTATCTAGATGTTATGGAGGGCAGCGTTGGCTGTCAATGTTGTCAAATATAATTGGTAGTATATCCATGCTATGGTCTCTCTCCCAGGTTCTTCTACACTTTGTGTGACCGCGGTCTATGGGTCCCCGAATCCCAAGATTAGGCATTCTCTGTGGGGCGAACTCTCACTTCTTTCTGATCATATTACCCATCCTTGGATTCTGGCCGGGGATTTCAATGCATTCCTGTCGAGTGCTGATAAAACTGGGGGCAAATTTTCCAGGGGATGTCGTCAATTCAGGAATTGGGTGGACTATTCTGAGCTTAGTGCTGTGGGTTTTACTGGATCTCGCTTCACCTGAAGGCGATGTGCATGCCATGAACGCATAGATTGGGTGTTTGCTAACTCTGCCTACCTTAACTTATTTGTTGGTGGTGGAGTGTTGCATTTGCCCAGAATATGCTCTGATCATTCCCATATTCTGATTTTCACCGGAGCTATTGACAGGTCACAATTGGGTGCTTCTTATTTTCGGTATCTGAGGAAGTGGGAGACGCATTCTCACTGGAAGGACTGGGTTGCAGCTCATTGGAATATGGATCTCCCTCTTACCGCAGCCCTCACTGATCTTGCGGGTGTTATTTCTGACTGAAAGACTAACCACTTTGGAGATATTTTCCGGGCCAAAAGAAAACTTTCTAATGATATCCAGGGACTTTAGAAGGTCATTGAGGAACGGCCCTCACTGTATCTACGCAAGCTGGAGTCCAAACTTCTAATCGAGCTTGAGGAAATTCTCACCCGTGAGGAGCTATTAAGGAGACAAAATTCCTGTTGCAATTGGGTTACATTGGGAGATAGGTCCACATCCTACTTTCACTCATTGCACAAGACCAAAACGAAAATGGTAGGAGGCCTGAGTATTCAACTATCTGACTCCTCATGGTGCTCTGATAGGAGGGTTTTGGTGCAAGAAGTTACAGAATATTATAAGCTAGTTTTTGCAGCATTGGCTTCCCCAACTCCAAATCTTCCTCACTATCCTATTACCGGGAAGTTTCCTCCCATCCCGAGTCCCTACCTGGCTCAACTCAATCAGGAGTTGGACCCGAGGGAGGTTAGGCAGGCCCTATTCGAGATGGATCCTGATAAAGCTTCTGGACCAGACGACTTCCCGACAGGTTTTTACCAATATAATTGGGATTTAATTTCACCATCCTTAGTTCAATTTGTCGTGCAGGTTTTTGCAACAGGGACAGTCCCAGAGGATGCCAACAAGGGTATGGTGTCATTAATCCCGAAACTCACCAAGCCGGAAACTTTTGTACACTACCGGCCGATTAGTCTAATCAACATATCCATCAAAATCTTCACAAAACTTATTGCAAATCGCTTCAAACCAGTGATGCCTATTTTGATCTCGTCTCATCAGTCTAGCTTCATACATGGTCGTTCCATCACCAAGAATATCATCGTGGCTAAGGAAGCTATCTATTCCATGAGGACTCGGAAAGGTGCAACCGGGTTTATGGCGATCAAAATTGACTTGGTTAAGGCATTCGACAAGGTCAAATGGTCATTTATTACGGACACACTCAGTGATGCTGACTTCCCATCTAAACTCATCACTGTAATTATGCCTACTCTACAAACTAGCTCTACGCAAATCATTTGGGAGGGAATGCGAGGCCCTTAATTTAAGCCACGGAGGGGTGTTCGGCAGGGAGATCCCATCTCTCCCTATCTCTTCGTTCTATGTATGGAGCGACTCTCTCAAGGTATTCATGTGGCGAAAGAGATGGGTCTTTGGAAACCTCTTACATTCAGGAAGACAAAATGACCTTTAACACACTTATTATTTGCGGATGACTTAATCTTATTCTCGAAGTGTTCGACACAGCAAGCTCGCATTATTCGCAAGATTCTGGATGTTTTCTCAGCCTCATCTGGCCAATCAGTCAACACCAGCAAATCGGTATTTTGGACTCCAACCACAACCAATGCTTCAGTAGCTGCTGCGGTTGGTGACATTCTGGTCATCAAGAAGTGAACAACCTGGGTATCTATCTGGGCATTCCCATCCTGCACGGCCGCGTTTCTAAGGACACCACATTAAATCTCTGTTGAAAATGAGGAAAAGAGCAGCCCAATGGATGCACAGGCGTATCTCACTCTCTGGGCGCCTTGAACTTTGCAAGTCCGTCCTAAGCACCATTCCCCTATATCATATGCAGTCCTCAACTATTCCGGTCGCCACTGGGCTAGAGATGGACCTTACTATTTGCCGTTTCTTATGGGGAGGTGAGTCAGGCCATCCCAGCCCCATACCAGTTAGCTGGGACACAGTTTGCTTGCCAAAAGCACGCGGGGGACTAGGACTCCGCAAGAGAAGGGAGGCAAACCAAGTTCTTATGTTAAAGCTCGCATGGGAGCTATTTACAGGGAAGGATAAATTATGGACATCTATCTTTCGGGCAAAATACAGCAAAGGGGCGAGGGGTACACAGGATCTCCTACTTAATCGGAAGGGTTCCCACTTGAGGTCATGCTTGTCTAAGAGCATAGCTACCCTTAAGGAGCATGCTATTTGGCTGGTTGGCATCGGGGGCCTTATTCGGTTTTGGGTGGATACCTGGTGGCCATTCACAGCGCCCCTGGTTTTGGAGTCTTTACATCCTATTAGTACCTCAAATTTAACACTAATGGTAAAGGATTTTGTGAACCCTGCAGGTAACTGGGATTTTGGCAGATTACAGGGTATACTTCCGGCAGAAATTCTTGCCCAGATCTGTACGGTGTTACCACCAACAAGTGAGGTGGTCCCTGATCAGCTCATTTGGAAGTACATTGCCAACGGACAATTCTCTTGTGTGTCTGCTAGAGATCTATTTCTTAGGCAACCAGCGCCACCGGAAAACCCCTTCTGGGGGAAGCTATGGAGGCTTCAATTCCCAGAAAATATCAATACCTTCTTGTGGAGGCTTATGCGCGATGCTTTATGGACTAACTCCGAGAGACACAGGCATGGGATAGCATCTGCGTATTGTTCTCCTCCTTGTTGCATTTGCGTATTGTCAGTGTATTGCTGTTCTCCAGGATATTTCTAATGGTTTCCACTTGTTCCATGACCCTCCAATTACTTGGGTTTGGCTTCATGATGAATGATGTGATTCTTCTGGAGCTCGCTTCTAATTTCACATGTTGATCAAAGAACGAGTCAAACTTTTGATGTGAATTAAGGTATACCTCTTCTTCTGCTTCCAGTTCGTCTTGATCCTCTAGTTTCCAAGTGATGGCCTGTAGTACTTTCCCCTCAGCGTCTCTAATGACTCCTCCTCCTCTTATTTTAAAAGTGGTATTGCAGATTGTTCCTATATTGAGCTTGAGTGGGGATTGGTCTGGTGGTCTCCATTCCCATTTTGGTGTAGGGAGATTGAGCCCAAGATTTCCTATTGCTGCATTTTCTTCTTGGATTGTTGATGCTTTAACCTGGAAAATAGACACAGTTAATGCCAAGTTAGTGTTTACGAAATGAATAATTTCTGAAGGGATGGTCTTCTTTTCCTCATATTTCATTCTGCATCTTCCCTTCCATAATTCCCAGCATATGGAAGTTATGAGTATCCTGATGATAGATTTCATAGTTTTGCTTCTCGGAATTGATTTCCATTTTGTAACCTGATCTTGTATAGAGCAGCCAGAGGGTTTTACTGCTGGCAGAATACTTGAAAAGTGATGCCACACTTCCGTGTCTATTTCTCCTATGATCAGTATATGTATTTGAGATGTTTTTGCCCATAAGGCTATATGGGAACGACATATGTTCATATAATTTATAAAAAATTTCGCATAATAAAAAAGAAAAGATATGGCAATGATTCACTTGATTTTATAGCTCACTTTATAGTTTTTCATGCTAGTTTTAGTTATGTTTTTTTTGGATAAGCAAAACTTTCATTAACTATAATGTTTGTACATATTTACAACTCCTCCATATTTGAAAATATGGCCCAAAACACCAAAGCAACCACCTTTTCATAACCACAATTTTCCTAGCCACAATTTGGCCTAATCCGATGACTTCAAAAACAGCAGAGTGGTCTTGCTAGCAGCTGTTGAGAATAATAGCCACAAAGCCATAGTTTCCATGTTCTAAAACAAAATCCAGCATCATCATCATTCCTCATCACTACATCTTTTATCCATTATCAGTATCATTGCAAACAGCTTAACCGAAGAAACAGCAGCAACAATCCAAAATGCAGCGGCTATCCCTAGGGATCATCATCAGCCCAAAGATAGCAATAAACCATAATTGCAGCAGACCAAAACAAATGCACGATTATGTATATCCTTCCAAGCATTCTTTCGGATTCATGATCCAATCTACAATCGAATATACAAAAGTGGTTTTCACCTTGCACTTGATCCAACTTCACGTATCCTGCTGAAGTTTGTTCAGTTGCTGGTCTGCGTCTGGGACTATATTGTTGAAATGTTTATGATTTCTTGCTGTCCATATAATCCAGGTGGTAGCAGACCAGAACGTGATCCATAGCTCTTTTTGAAGGCCATTTGGCTTGGCAACAATGAATGGGGATGTCCAGCCATAAGAAGAATTTGCTCCAAAGTTCCCTTGCTGCTGCACAGGTAGAGATTAAATGTTCTTCCGTCTCTGTTGCTGAGTTGCATATAATGTAGAGATTCTGTGCTTCTTCGTGCAGTATCTTCCTGCTCTGGAGATTGAGGAGAGTTCGCAATCTTTTTCGGTATAGCCTCCAGTTGAAGATGGAGATTTTCTTCGAAATAAACTTGTTCCAGAAAAGAGACATCCTCTCCAGGTCGGTTGAGTGAATGTCCTCCTATTCCTGATTTTGTCTGAACAGGTGAGCAGCTATTCTGGTTTCATAGTACCCTGAAGCGCTGAGTTTGCACCTCTAAGTATCCTGGGAGTGTACATGAAATGATAGGTCAGATAACACAGCAGATAAGTGAGTTAGTTCCTCCTTTTCCCATTCAAATAGCTCCCTTCTCCATGTCTATTTCCATTCCCATTCGTTGTTCATCCAGTTCCTGTGTTGAGCCATGCTTGCATCTCTAAGAAGATCAATGTTCATAAGTCTGTTGAAGCGTGTTTTAATCTGGATAGAACCTACGCGTAGATCATCCCAGAACTTGATGCTTTCGCCATTCTCTAGTTGTAGAGTCATCATTTGTTTAAACTAGTCCTCCTCCGTGATCTTCTCCACAGCCATCCACCAGCCAGATTTTTGAGTTCTTCTCCTAGTTGCAGCATTCAGTGTGTATTGATAAGTTGGCAAACACTCGATATGAGCCTATTTGAAGAGAGCCATTCCTGCCATATCTTGAGCTGATTATCTTTTTCCACATTTCATCCTTGTCGTTCAGTAATCTTCCAGCCCATTTGCCAAATATAGCCAAGTTTATTTCCTGCAAAGATCTTATTCCTAGCCCCCCTCTATCTATCGGTTGACAAACATGTTGCCAAGCTACCCAAGACACTCATTTTTTCATCATTACTTCCCCAGAAGTAGGTTCTACGAATAGATTCAAGGGTGTGTAAGATTTTCTTAGGAGCTACGAACATGGAAAAATAGTACGAGGGCAGTGAGGATAGCACCGAGTTGATTAGCAGTCTACGACCTGCCGCAGACGAATTTTTATTTTCCCAGAACCTGCTTGAATCTGCTTATCACTGGTTCCCACATTGCTGTTTGATCTGATCTTCCACCCACTGGTAGTCCGAGATTAATGAATGGGATTGACCCGGTTTCACAGTTCAGGAAGGCAGCCATTTCATTCAACAGGCTCTCATTTACATTGACCCCGATTAGGTTGCTTTTCTTGTAATTGATTTGCAGGCCAGACATGAGTTCGAAACATCTTAATACTGCCTTAAATGTTCTGACATTGTCCCATGTGCATTTCCCAAATAGAATAGTGTCATCGCCGAATTGAAGATGGGATATCTTGACCTTATCAATGCCAACTTCCATTGGATCTAATAGGCCTTCCTAAATTACCGTTTTTAACATCTGATCCAGCCCTTCTGCAGCAATGAGATAGAGAAAGGGAGATAGAGGACAACCTTGTCTTAACCTGCGCTGTGGAGTGAATTCTGCCGACGGACTGCCATTGATTAAGATAGAGTTCATCGCAGATTTTAAGCATTCTGCATCCAACCTCTCCATTTTTTCGGAAATCCCAGATTCTCAACCATCTTATCTAAGAATTGCCAACTAACAGAGTCAAAAGCCTTTTCAAAATCCAGTTTGAGGATTAACAGAGGCTCTTTTGTTTTCTTTGCTTCAAATACCATCTCATTCACACATAAGACTCCATCCAGTATTTGTCTACCTGATAGAAATGCTGTTTGATTTTCTGAAATGATCCCAGGTAATACTGAATGAATTCTCCTTGCCAAACACTTGGACAAAATCTTGTATGAGCAGCCGGTCAAGGTGATAGGACGGAAGTCATCAACCTTTTGAGGAGATTTTTTCTTGGCTAACAAGGTGATATGTGCTGCATTTCCCCCTGACAATATTCCCGTGTGTGTAAAATTTTGTCATCATGTTCAGGATGTCCTCTTTCATGTCAGGAAGGAATTTTTTAACAAAGTTGAAATTCATACCATCTGGACCCGGACTTTTCCTCCCTCCACAGCTTGCCACAGCCTCTAAGACTTCAGTTTCTGTGTAAGGACTAATCAACTGATTAATTGCAGATTCATTTAGTTTTCTTCTTGACCCTCTATCCATCTGAGGTCTTTGTGTAATTGGTTCTCGAGATTTTTGTTCAAAGGAGCTCTTAAAATGATTTTTTATGTCTTCAGGAGTGTCCAGCCACCTTATGCCATCCAAAATCCCTGAAATACCATCTCGTGCTCTATTGCTTTTGACATAGTTGTGAAATATACTTGAGTTTTCATCCCCTTGCTGCAACCAATTTATTCTAGATTTCTGAACCCATGCTGATTCTTCCTTTTTCTGGAATAGCTTGATATCATTCCATACATCCAATGCCTGAACCCTCTCTGCAGCCATGATTTGTCCATTTCAGCTTTCTTTTCCAATTCTGCTAACTCCTCATTTAGTCTTCTCAATCTTGCTTCCGAGTGCATATTATTGTCAGCATTCCATGTCCGGATACATTCCCTGATCACTTTCAGCTTCTCTTTAATTCTGAATCCACTAAACCCAGGAATCACTGCCTGTTGCCATTTTTGAGATATCATTTGTATAAACTCATCATCCTCCAGCCAGCAGTCTAATGTTCTCAATGGCTTAGGGCCCTAGTTAATCACTCTATCTATAAGTAAAACTGGGCATGGTCCGAATCTAGCCATTGTAGGCCTTCCTGAATCCATTGATGTTGATTCCCAAACCATTTGTCATTAACAAGGAATCTATCTAGTCTACTCATTGACCTTAGGACTGGCCTGTACCATATGTATCTTCTTTTAATCATAGGCATGTCATCAGTCCATTCTGCTGCATAAAGTCATTAAACGACTGAATGTCTTCTAAATCCGACTGTCCCCTCCTTTCATCATAGCTCAAGATGGCATTAAAATCTCCAAAGATGCACCATTTTTCGTTCATATCCCCCCTCATTCTATCAGAGATGTTTAACCATTGTTGCTTTTGATCTTCTGTATCTTGAGCACCATAAATATTGACAATCTAAGTTGTTATGTCATCATTTTTCCATTTTCCGGAGCAACCTAGGATGCCATTCTCATCCCAAAACCCTGACAGTTGAAATATATCATGTTTCCAGATACATAGCAGTCCTCCTGCAGCTCTAGTTGATTGCTTATATCCCCATTAAAAGTTATCATCATACCAGATTGTTTGACAAAAAGCCCTG
The DNA here is from genome assembly GCA_025802335.1 of Pinguicula primuliflora. Classification (NCBI taxonomy): domain Eukaryota; kingdom Viridiplantae; phylum Streptophyta; class Magnoliopsida; order Lamiales; family Lentibulariaceae; genus Pinguicula; species Pinguicula primuliflora. Next base: position 3,696 of record JAOYMZ010092513.1, on the reverse strand, counting down.
GTAATCACCTCCTTTTTTGTTTCTTGAAATCCCACAAAATCTACTTTTTGGTCCCTCAAATAGTTTTTTAATACCTCTGCACTTTTGACCCCCTCCTAGGCCTCGGGTGTTAAAGGACATGATCCTCATTTCTGAATGTTAGTGTTGATCCGCCCTTGTTTATCTACCTCAAGTCCGTTGATTCTGATTATGCCCCTTTGCTCTAGAGATTGTAATTCAGTGAGAATTATCTCATCCTTGTGCGTTTTCATTCCCATTTTCTTTCCAAGAGCTAAGATATCTTCAGCTTGGGTCCGAAGATGTCTACTATTTCTTGCAATGATATTGCTATCATTTAGGGAAGTGGTGGGTGTAGAACTTTTTTCTCTACGAGCCATGTCCTTAGCAGCCTCAATTCTAACCTCCGATCTTATTTTCCTTGCCTTTTTTTGCATCTCTTTCCTTATAGATTCATTCTTCTTTTTTTGGGTAGTCTTTTTCCTGATTTTCCCTTTTCTTTTGTGACTGCCCCCGACTAATTTTTCGTTGTCCTCTGATCTCTCATCATCCATGCTAATATCTGTTTCGTCAGCGGTGACATTGTTATCCTCCATATTTGATTTTTCTCTATCTTTTGGGAGTGAGGTAGAGTTTTCAGCTATTATGTTCTGATTTTTTCCGAGTTCCTTAGCCAGCCAAAATATTTCTGATTCAAAGTCTTTTTGCCATATTGTATCCTCAAATTCCATATTTTTTATACCTGCTATGTTTGTAGAGTTTGCCACACTTGATTCTGCAGGATTCTCATCAGCAGATGGTCTTTGCCATAGACGGCCCTTTCCTTCACAGCTCTATTCCTTCACAAAGTCTAGTTCATAGTCGCTTTCTTTATCAAGTCCATTAGATAGTGCCTTATCTTGTGCCTTGTAGTCTTTTTCCCATTCTACTTCATCCTCAGATAAATTTAGTTCTTTAACCACATTTCTTGATTGCTCCTCCTCACTGGTTTCAGATAGTGTATCATCCCTCCATATCTCAGTTTCAAATTTCGTTTCATGTGCTTCTACTATCCATATTGTGATATTGCGTCCATCCAAGGTCACCTCCATTTTGGAGCTGATGTCCTGACCTAGTTTCTTAGATATTAGGATATGTGCGGCTTCCAAGAAAGTTTTAGACTTTGTCACTTTTTCCACTCTGATGAAGTTACCAAGTTTGCTACCAATGATCTGTAAATTCTCATCCATCCAAGCATTTAGAGGCAATCCATAAATCTTGATCCATTTTAATTGCTCTTTCACTTCACCTCCTTCTATCCAATTCATCCATTTATTGACCCAAGTATCAGCCCATTCTTTATCTGTTCTCATAAGGGTATCAAGTTCTATTCCATCCGTGTCTCTTATCAGTGCAGTCCCCATGCCTAAGCTGCAGACCAATAGATTCCTATATCCCCCTTTGCGTAGTTCATGCTGAAATGTCATACAGCTCTCGGGATCTTTTAAGCAGATTTTCTTAGTGTGTTTCAGTCAGTTTGCATCCTCCACAGTAGATTTTAGAATGATGTCTGGGTTTTTTCCTATAGGATTTCCTTTTCGTGGATTAGTGAGTTGATCTTTCACAGTATTAGATAGCAGTGCCTCTAAATTACCAGCCTGTTCATCATCCTGTTTCCCACTTGACTTTCCCACTTCATTGCTTGTTATAGCCTTGTAACTCAATCTTGTTCTAATGGTCGGCCGAAATGTAGCTTTAATCGCTGCATTTTTCCTATTTACCAGCTTGGATGAATTCCCGGGATTCACCTTTATCTGTTCCTCTTTCAGAAATCTGCCACATTGGCTTTCAACTTAAATGTCCCTATTGAGATGTTATTCAAACTTTCCTCTAAGACTTTCACATTAGCCACATTCCCGAATCTGACAAACCCAAATCTGCTACCCGTATTTGAGAGTTTATTGGGTAGGGAAATAGTGCGTACCTGTCCTTGCAGATTGAAGATAGTTCTCATTGCATACTGGCTCCATGTTCTGGGAAAATTCGTGAAGAAGAATGAGATGGTGTCCTGTTGTTCTGGTTCCACACGCTGACCCAGCCACGAATACACATCAGATCGGACGCCCTCGACTCCTGCCCTCATACTAGATTCCATGTTCCCTAATGGGTGAAAGCGATTGTTCGTTGGTTGAGCTACGGTTTCCTCCGATTGTTTCACCTTACGAAGAATTCCTTGAGGATGGGTTTGGTTAGCCATGGGATTTGGGTATTCTACCTGACACTCAGACTTAACCGTGGATGGCTAAACCCCTACATGGATGGTGAAATGCTCCTAGAGGTTGCCGGTGCCGGCTGCCTAGGCGGTTGTTGGTTGGAATCCTACGGGTTCTAAGGATATTCTAGAGGTAGAGGCTCTCACTTATCTCTAGAATTCAAATTAGTTTTAGTTATGTTACTTATGACTCTGACCTCTTGTATTTATTTTTTGTTATGTTGAATAAAATTGCTTAAGAAAAAAAATTATATCGGGTTGCTCTAAATGACGTTAAGAATGAGAATTGAATAGCAAAAATATTTGGCGAAATTCTTCGAATGGAAAGTCCAATATACTCGTTTGCTTGCCCTAGTTACAAGAAACCGATTAGGGGCTCACTAGACTACACATTACGCAATCATCAAGAAACCCTAATCCAGCCGTCTTTTTTTTCTCACAGGTTGAGCTTCAAATCCAAATCTAAATTCGGATGGACGGCGGCGATCGTAGCCCTACTGGTGGCGGCATAATATTTTTCCCGGCTGCCGCACGGTTGTTGATCGAATAACACTAAAAGCCGCCGTTTAGACTCGTCGCTCTCGTTTCCGCTTGATTGTTGATAGTGCTTTCGCTTGTGCCCACCAAATTGTTGTCCCGTTGAGAATGTCGCGTTGCACGTCAAACACTCGTGATTGCGAACCTTTTCCACAGAGTCGGTAATATCGGATACGACGTCGGATTTATCGGCGGATACCGGCGGCTGCATGGTGGTTTGTATCGTCTTCTTTCTGTGGCGTGTCATGTGCCCGCCGAGTGCTTGATGAGTAGCGAAAGTCCTTTCGCACAACAAGCACTTGTGACCATTCTTATGCAGCAGCAGTGACGGCGGTAGGGTGCTTCTAGACAACATCAGTAGGGCCTCCGCCGCAAACAGCTCGTCTTTTGTGCGATCGAGACGGTGAGTTTCACCGCAGCATCGGATGATGAGTCGCCGTATGTGAGGAGGGGAGGAGTTCATCATATTTCTTTAGGGCTTTGATTTGTATGTGTATGTGTGAGTGAGTATTGTGTGAGAAGATTATTTGGCAACCGTTTATATAGTTATACAAAATGGAATCTCCTACACCAGGTAGAATCCTTTCAAGATCAAACTCCTGTGTGGGACATAGCGTAGCGATGAAGGAGCAAAGACGCAAAGATCAAACTCTAGTGGATTCAGCCCTTGGCATTAGGGCAATTAGAAATAAAAAAATGGTTACCTACCAAAAAAAGAAATAAAAAAATGATCTTGAATTTGAAATTTTCTTTTTTTTGGCAAGTAATTGTATTATATATCTACATAAATCTTCATATACTCAGTCCTTGCGTGCTCAGTCCGTACTCAACTTTTCGTAGCACCATCCGTTTTTTAAATTGGTCGCACCATTGGAAAGCTTATACATTGTAGATGAAAATACACATGCTTT
>JAOYMZ010092512.1:0-10487 GCA_025802335.1 Pinguicula primuliflora | reverse complement strand
ATAAAAAATATTTATATTTGAATATTATTACAAAAATATCATGCTTATTTTTAAGAAGAAAAAAAAGCATTTCATGAGGTGCTTATTTTTAAGAAGAGAGGGGTTCTAAAAAAAGAACAAGCACTAGTACTTGTATTACGCAAAACACTCATTTTATTTTAAAAAGTACTTATAAGCACAATTATAATTATAAGCATCTCCTGCAAACCAAACCTTAAGTTGCAGGGAGTGTTTGCAACAGCTTATGTAAGCTGATTATTGTGGTTGCACCGTAGTTTTATTTTTTTGTCAGAATTGCTTCTGCTTCTGCGGTGAAAAGGCTATTTTGGCCTATAATTCAAAAGCAGAGAATGACATGCTTCTGCGGTGGAAAAGTAGGAGGTGACATTTTTGAAAATAAATGAAATACAATATGCAAGATCATATTACCCTTGAAAATTATTTATATGATTAAAATATATCATTTTAATCGAATTGTAAGGGTGAAATTGAACTTTCCTTATATAAATATAAAAAAAGCTAAAAACATTTGCAAACCCTACTATTAGATTTGTTCTCTGTAGCACCACAGTCTTTGCAAGTACACACCATTTTTTACAAATCATTTTTTTTATTTTCTCAGAAAGGACATCCATTGTCATATCTAAATGAATTGTTTTGAGAAAGGAGTCAAATGATTTGGGTCTCCTATTTACAGTTTTTGTCCATAAAAACTATAAAATCAAAATGGCTTGAAACACGTTTCGTAAGCCTGTCCGCAACTATGAAGGAAGTTTTCTCCCTTTTTACATATATCTATCACATCAATCCAATTTTCTCTCTCCTATCTATCCTCCATATTTTATTCATTCCACTCCACCTTCCGCTAAAAAAATATTAATATAATCGGACAAATTTTCTCAATTATATTCCATCCGGGGAAAGGATGTTTGGCAGCCCATACAAATTCTTATCTGAAAATTAGATTGGGCCTGGAAAATTTCACATGATAAAGCAAAATGGGGTTCTCCAAAAACTGATAGTTCATTTTTTTTTTGTAAGTAAATTGTTTTTCCAAATAAACTCAACGAAAGTAGAATAAGGTGCACTAATGAAGAAGGTTGAAGTTCTTGAAGTTGTTAGGAAATTGAATCAAAATGATGAGAAAGTTGCTCAAGTCGTGTACCAAATATGATTCCTATATAATCATTTGTAAACAGACTTCCCTCTCTTTGGGCTCAAACTTCATATGTGAAGGTGCGCGTGTGTGACTTAACTTAAATAAAAAGATGTTGGGTTACTTTCATTAAAATCTTGAGGACAATGTGATAGATTGTATCATCATATTTTCTTATAAGTTGCGGATTATTCCCAATTGAGTCAAATCTCTCAATTGGGCCAAATCCTTCAATTGGGCCAAATCCTTCAATTGGACTCCCCCACGGCCCAATCCTCTTGGGACTTATCTTGGACCCAATACTCTTGGGATTAACCTAACTCCGATACCATGTTAGGAAACAGCCCCCCTCTCTAGGCTCGGGTATTGTGTGCACCAACTAAAATAAGAAGATGCGAGTTACTCTCATTAAAATATCGAGACCAATGTGATAGATTGTTTAACGACGATGATATTTCCATATTGATACCACTATCTTTTCTCCAGCAGGAAGAGAAAAGACAATAAGCAAAATGGAATAACTAGGATTACCGAAAATATTCTTACCCAATTTTCGGTTATTTGACTTTTTCGGAGATTATTCGCCACCGTTTTTTTGAATTTTGCTTTGCCAACGTGTAATATTTTTTTACTTTAGTCACTCGTAACACATTATTTAAAGTTAGAATTATGTTTGTTATTCGTAAAATGCTTATTTAATGAAATTTTATTTTTTTGCCAACGAAATTGTTGAAATGAAAATATGACTGATTGCTGAAACATTTTAACAAATTTTTTTAGTCGGTCCGAAATTCTCAAAAAAAATGAAATCACCAAAAAGAGCATCTGGGTAATCGTAGCATGCTTGTAAGCAAAAAAGCAAAGTAGCAACATTGGAAGCAGGCAAGACACTACCATTGCACACAGTAATACCCACGGGTCTGTGTGTATGGAGAAAAGAAACACAGAATAGGGTGGGTGTCGTGAACATGTCTCCAGTCTAGTAAAACCTATGGCGACCCATCAAGTCACCACCTGCACCTGCACCTCTCACGGCGCGCATTCTCGAGTACAACTATTCGACCAAATTATTTTATGAATTGCAAATGTCAATATTTTATGAATTGCAACAGGTTGTGGACTCAAGATCATTATAAAGGAAAGATCATGTGCTCGATTTGTACTGCCATAAAAAAATTAAAAAAAATGTGCTGCAATAAAAAAATTAAAAAAATGTACTGCCATAAAAAAATTAAAAAAAAATGTACTGCCATAAAAAAATTAAAAAAAAATGTACTGCCATAAAAAAATTAAAAAAAATGTACTGCCATAAAAAAATTAAAAAAAATGTACTGCCATATACAATATTTTAAGACAATCAAAATTAAAATTAGTCATACCATATCAAAGCTTATACATGGCATTTTTAAAGACTCATTCTCCATCAGGGTTAACTTAGTCATTCTCAATATATAGGCTTTGTCATGTATATAAAATTTTCAACAATATAAACCATTTCAATTTTAGTTGTTAGAATTGTAATATTGGGTAATATTGTGCATCAGGATTGATTGTGCAAGATCATGACTGAGTCAACATATAATACATTGAAAATATAATTTTTTTCCTAATTACAAAAAAAGTAGTAATAATATGAAATCATGTACTCTTTCTTGTTCCTGTTCTATATGGGGGGGTCGGGGTTCGTAGGTTCTTCTATTTTTCCAACTAATGAGAGCTGAAGAAAGGTTGATCTCTTTCTAATAAACTCGTCAAAGATTTTGATACGTTACAACTTCCATAGATCATTTCCCAGAATAAAATTCAGGCCAAACCAAAAATACACACGAAAAAAGTAGATCTGAATTCATGAACACGTTCGTCAAATTGCAGGGGAAGTAGGATCTGTCGCCAAAAATTCCAGCAAAAACTTAATCACGAAATCAACCACCCTGTTTGTCACGAGAGGTATACGTTTCACTCAATCTCCAAGAAATCATCATGATACGTTAAAACACGGAACAGAGTATTCAGACTCTACAGACTATTGTAGAGATGGAAAAATCGCAAGAAAGATTTGATTTGGATTTTTGTTTTTTTTCCCCAATTTTTCGAGATTTTTCCTTCCATTCATTTCTCCAATTCGGCGCCATCTCGTAGTAGTTGAGGGAGAAGAATGGGACACGTCTGACAATCATAGACACCTGGCAGGATTACGGCACACATAGTCTTTTTTGAAAATTAGCCGTTCTCTTTTTGCCCAGCAACTGTTTGATCTTTTGACGCTTTAGTTTTTTTTCTATCCCCATTCAATTCCATCCCATCCCATCCCATCCCATCCCATCCCAGTGAAAACTGCTGAGAAAAAGTAGCCGATTGAATTGACTTTTTCATTTATATGTGCATTAATGAAAATATTGGAGGAGAGGAAAGGAAAGGAAAGGTTCTGGTTTATTATATACTTTGTTGCAAAAACAAATTGGCTTTGTGGCCTTCCTTTGCTGTGCTGTGCGTAGAGGTGGCGTGAATGGGGGTTTGGCGCTGTAGGTTCTATTGGTTGTGGGTTTTGGGTGAATTAAAAAGATTACGGGACTCATTAATCTTTCCACCAATCTCTGAATCCTCCCTCATACCACACGACGCCACCCACCGGTTTCTATTTGCATTCTCATCTCTTTGGAATTGGGCTTTCTGTATTCCGATGCTTTTCCCCCTCTTCTCGTGCGTCTGAGGTCACTTTCTCTTTGGATTGCCTCCCTTCTTGTTTATTGTTTCTTATTTCTCTTTTGATGGCTTAACAAATTGTGGGTTTTTAGCTTCAGGTTCTGACTTTGGATCTATTGCTGTTCTGCAGCTCTGCTGCATATTGACTGGTAAAAATTATCGATTCTTCTTTGTATCTATGATCTGCGATTATGTTTATTAATTATTCTGATTTTTTCCGAGTTCAAAATTGAATCTTTTACGACTGTTTATTTTATATTGAAACTCAGTGTTCTCTCTTCTTCCTCCTTACGGAATAGGGCCAAAATAGCTTCGTTATTGCAGTGATTTCTATTTGTTGCATTTGATTATGATTTGAGTCAGTTCAAACGATGTCTTTACCTGATATTCACGTCTCTCTGTAAATCAGGCTTGATAAGAAACAGGTGGGTTTGAGTATTCCTTCTCTCTTGTATTATATTTGCTTGCGGGCATCTAGAAATATTCAAGTTTAGCCACAATGCAAGAGCAAGGGAGTTCAGTTAGCACCTTGGTCACTACTACAAGTGATTCTGCCACAGATTCCCATCTATCTTGGAATGTGGCACTGACTTCTTCACAACATCGGCTACCGGAGTGCAGAATGTCATCTAGTGTGACCGGTATACAGAATGTGGATCCTCTGGGCCAAGGGGGATTGAACTGTGAGTGGAGCACGGGTGAAAGTAGTTCAGCTGCTGCTCAAAGCCTGCGTGATCATCATAATCGAGGCAAATCAGAAGTTGCCTGGAGAATTCAACCGGTAGATGCTCCAGGATTGGAAGATTCTCACCTTGAACCCTCAAATATACGTTCATTGGATAATGCAGGGTTAAATGAGAATGGCCATCAGATGACCGATTCTTCTCTTCTGCAGATTTCAGGCCTTCAAGGGCTATCCCAGGACCTCAATATGATTTCAGAATTTGGAGAGGGTGAGGATGAAGACTGTCAAATAGTCGACCGTCCCATTACATATATGTCTACTGGATCAGGGGATAATCAGCTGCACTCAGCTGGCAATTCTTTTGGGTTGCCTTCTGGATTTGGTGGTGGATACGAGATAGCGAACCGAGACAGGTCTGGTCGTTCGTTGGATATATCACGCAAGAGAAAAGCCCTTGAAATGAGTGATGGACAGTCTTCTGGTGCTGGCAGTTCAAATTGGTTACAGCCTTCTATACCGACTGCTCAGATCATTGGCAGCAACTCTGATACCCCAATCAGCAGCCCGGTCATTGTTAATGGCTCTAGGCAGGCGAATCCAAGGCTTGGCCTCAGTGTTGGAGGAGCCATTGCCGTTCCCGTTCCCGTTAATCCCCTCTCTTTGAACCCTGGAACCAATGCTGAGGGTTCACGGAGAAATGTTCGCTTGCGCACCAGCAGCTCACACCCAATAGATCCTCTCTTTGGGAATCCATTTTCAACTGAGACTGAGTCTGGAAGTTCAGGCAGATCTTCTTCTCCGCGTTCATTGAGACTCGTTCGTAATCATTTGCTCGACTTAAACCCATCTTCTACTTCATCTTCTACTCCGGGAAGTGGCAGCCTCCAATGTACACCGGTTCCTCTACATGTTCCTTCAATGCGGCGAAATCCTCAAACTCGGTGGGGTGGATCCTCTATCTCAAGAACTGGCAGACTTCCTTCTACGAGTTCTGGTGGGAGCAATGCTATGATTCATGAAGACTCCGTGTCAAGAATTCATCCCAGACCCATTCCTGAAAATCCCATGTTTCTTCCTGCTCATGACATGGGAAGTTTAACTCACCCCCCTACAAACATGAACTTGGCTGGAGGGAGAAACACTACTGCCCCAACTATTGGTTCTAGTGCTTGGGTCGGAAATAATTCTTCTCCAACTAATTTAGCTCATCATAGTTTCCCACAGCAATATCCTCGGAGACTCTCAGAACTGGTTAGGAGATCTCTTTTATCATCCAATGTTATAGATTCTAGAGGTCAAAGTAGTTTTCATGGTATTGGGCTGAGTTCTGCTGCTACCCCTGTGGAGAACCCCCTTCCTTCCGGATCTAGCTACCGTGGTCGCCCTATTTCAAGCTCTAGGTCTGCATTGTTGGAGAGGCGTCTTGATGCTGTTCTTGGGATGCCTCTTCGAGGTTGGACTGCTGTAGGCCAAGGACGAAGCAGTGTTATGCCTGAGGTATGTCTCTATCTCTTAACATGTTAAAGTTTCTGTTATACTACGATGAGTTGTTGTTGGTAGTCCTTCACAGAAGTAATTATGTAGCTGGTTCATATTTATGAAAGCAAATGCAGCGTATTTGGTATGCTTTATATGATATGCTATGTAGTCGAGCCCTCTGAAATACTTTTGATAGTTACGTGTCTATCGAGATTCGAGATTCAGTATGATAGGCCTGATTAAAGCGGCTGTATCCGTTTTGTTCATCGCACAATTTCAGAACAACATGAAAGAGTTATGATCACCTGAAATTTTAAGAAATCTGAAGGGAAAACGTTGTTCATTTATGTGTTTTAGCAGATTCGCCATGTCTTGGATCTCATACGCCGCGGTGAAGCCTTAAGACATGAGGTTTTTTTTCTTCTTCTTCTCCTCCTCCTATTCTTCTTTTTTTCATATGATTGAACTGATGTTAAAAGTTGAGAGGAACTCTGCAGAAGAACGAGTAAACCACTCGTCTAGCAGTTATCGTTCTTTGCTTGCACCATTCTACGCCAGATTCATCATCTGTGTTGTTTCCTACTTATCTATTTTAGGACATGATGGTCCTCAACCAGCCGATTTTCTTCGGGATGGCTGATGCACTCGATCGACATCGTGACATGCGCTTGGACGTAGATAACATGTCATATGAGGTGAGCACACACCAATCCTCCCCTTCTCTCATCAGTTCCCCCTCACCTGAATCTAACCATCCTATTATCTGTTGCAACTAATTCCAGGAGCTACTGGCACTGGAGGAGCGCATCGGAAATGTGTGCACAGGGTTGAAAGAAGATACTATAACAAAGTCTTTGAAGCGACGGTGCTACTACAAAGAGAAAACACACACGGTGTCCGAAGCTGCAGAGCCTTGCAGTATATGCCGAGTAGGAATTTCCTTCTTTTCTTTCCCTTTGAAATGTCCTCTATGGCAATTACCAGCACTCAGTGGTTTTCACTTAGTGAAGAGCACACTTCAAACTCACACACGCGAGCACCCTTGCACCACTCGAAAAAAGTTCATGTGTCCAATGAGTTATGTGATGAGTTTTAATTATGATTATAATTCGACGTTCGTCACCTAATATTCTACAAGTTTACTCTGGCTAATGCATACTTACACGCTTTAGGGTCACACGTTCTTCACCAACTCACTCTTACAAATGGCTATTAATCATTTATCATTAAGATGGTTGGTTGTCTTGTTTTGTACAGGAGGAATATAAAGATGGAGAAGACCTGGGAATCCTTGATTGTGGCCATGATTTTCATGGTGACTGTATTAAGCAATGGCTAATGCAGAAAAATTTATGCCCCATTTGTAAAACTCCTGGCCTCGCAACATGAACCGGCGGATTAGATCACTTGGTGCTATCACAAGTCTTCCTAGTGCTTCACATTGTATTGAATTCATTTGTGTGGAGAATAAAGATATTAGATTCTTAAATCTTATTTTTGGAAGTGAATGAGAATGGACGATGGCATTTCTTTCATAATGATTCGATGTTCTATTTTTTTTTTAATGTTTTATTATCACCCACTGTCTGTTCATGATATTTTTTTATTAATATATCTTATTGTATGAATTATATTGTCTCTTCATATGCTATGCTAATGCCTGTAGTTTAGGGGCCATAATTTTGCCCCGTCCCGTGGTGACCCACCCCGTTTCGGGGCGGGGCGGGCTCGACCTGTGGTTGGGTCGGGGTGAGACCTGCCTCGGACCCGTACCTCATATTTTTGTTTTTATTTATATATTTTTTAATCTTAGTATTTTATTTATAATTATTGTTTAATTGTTTTAAATTTATAATTATAGAAAAAATTTAAAAACAAAGATTAAATGGAGAAAAATATAGTAAAAAATGAGTAAAGTGATTTTTTTTTTCAAAATTTTGATATTTTTTTCATGTTTAATTTATTTTTTAATTTTAACATATTTTTTTATTTTTTTTTTTAAAATAATTTTGGAGGACCGGGGCGGGACGACCCGGACCCGCCCCGTTCTCGGGGCGGGTCCGAGTTCAATTTTGAAGTCTGCGGGGCGGGTCTGGGTCTGTCTTGACCCGCCCCGCCCCGTCCATTGTTATCCCTGCTGCAGTTGGAATCTATACCGTCAAATTTATAAATTTAATGCTGTTCTGATATGCTCAGATCTAGCGGTCAAGATTAAAATGTGCAAACTAGTGCCTGTGCATGCATACGAAGTCCCAATTATATGGTGCACTTTTAGTGCATATTTGTTTCTGATTTATGGTAAACCCAGGCCTCAATGCTTGAAATGGAAGATGGTATGAGAAGTTAAAATTTAAGCATGAAAAGCATAGTAATACATTTGGCATCATATCATAAGTTATGGAGAGATTCCACATTTAATGAACATCTAATTATATGTTGTTTTTCTATGCTTTTCCTTCCTATATTTACCATCCCCATATCATTTTCGCCTTCAAATAACCCAATACACAAAGGAGGAAGGATTGTCGGTCATTGGCTGGACAAAGCAGTGGGAAAACGAGCTCTGTTCAAACTTGCGGTGCTTCACAATGACACAAACTTCCATCTACTTTATAGCACATGCGTCCCAAATGGAGCAAACAGAATTATGAAGGGGACTTCTAAACTCACCGCCAATAACCCAAAGTTTGAGGAGGACTCCGAGTGTTCAAACTTGTAATAAGCTCCGCATGTCTCGAGCAATTATGATGATCCTGGACAACAATTGGAATTGGAGATGATCATTCAAGATGTTAGGCCTATTGCAGCTTGACCCGTTTCAAGTGAATGCGGTAAGATTGTATCCTTGCAAATTTGCGACGAACTGGGCTGCACCAGGCCGAAAAAGGGGGTGTGCGGTGAGCAACTCACTGCATAATAACGTCGTCGTTTTGGAAGTATCAGCGGGCCCACGCAAAGATCTTAAACACACACCTTCCTGTTGCAGCAAACTCATAGTGGCACTTGTGCGCTGCATAATGTGCTGTGACTTACTCACCACACACACCCGAACCCACACCAGGAAGCTTTGTTGCGCCATATTGGTTACTTTCGGATGAAATGAACTGCCAGTACCAGAAGAACCAAAAATGTAGGACTCAGCCCCAGATATTTGCATTCACATGTAACTAATTCCCTTTTCAACAGATGCAACCTTTTCACCTTTATTGTTATATATATCTCGACTCACCACATTCAACTTTGTCATTTTGGGAAAGAGCTGACTTGCATACTTGTTGAAATCATAATAAAATCATTTGACAATGAGAAATAAGAAGAATTTGAAGCCAAACAAATTGATTTTTATAACATTATTCTGCATCCTCAGGTATAGACTTCCCACATCCCATCCATATGGAAAACCATTGCAAGTCAAGACCAGATGAAAAAACATTACATTTCCAATGTAAAGGTGTGTCCCAAATTCCGGTTTCTCACATTATGGGCCGCACCGTCACAAAACAAACGCACACTCTTATATATATTTCCATCATTTCCATTGTCTGCTACTTTCCAAGTTTCCATTCAACATCCTCAATACACATTGATCCACACGATAGAATCTTGTTCCAAAGATTCGTATCAAAGAAAGAAACACAGCAGAAGGAAAATGAGAATAGATCAGCTGCTCGTAGTTACGGTTATGGCGTGCATTGTGACATCTCATTTCTGTCCAGTGAACTGCCGCAGTCTTATTTCTGGCACGGAGGCCACCACCGCGGTAGCGGCGGCGAGAACCGGCAGAGCGAGCACAGCGCAACATCTTTCAGCATCTTCAAACGATCACAGTAGTAGCAGTATCCGCATTTCAATACGAGGGCTAACCTTCGTTTTGGTATCCGGACCAAGCAGGAGAGGCCCCGGCCATTAGATATATATACTCATCAACTTCATTCAACCTTAGAGCAGGAGTAGGTGGGATTGAGGAAAAGGGGGCAGCTACCCCCTACATATATTTTTTCTGTAAGTGCAAAACTAGGAGTTAGAAGATAAATTCAGCACCATCTGGATCCCCCATTGGCTTACAGCTTTCAATTTTCTATGTTTGTAGGTATCAATAGTTCATGTATTGCACTATTACTCAGTATACATGCACTAATCTTCATATTTTCTACATAATATTTATCTATGTTATTCACTATTTCTGCACGAAGGCCGCAACTAGAATGACCGGCCTTATCGGAATTCGGCTTAATCTGCTTATAAGCCTGTTTAGGCACGCGTCTAGAATTCACCTAACACTTTTTCAAACACGGTTTGTTATTGAGGATGAATAATAAAGTACTACGGGGTGTTTGCAAGTTCTTGTGGCAGAAGTAACTTTTCAGAAGGTCTTTTGAAAAAAGTTACTTTCATTAAAAAATTGAAAAGTGTTTGCAGAATATGCTTGTCTACAGCAAAAGTTAAAATAGAGTGTTTGCATAT
>JAOYMZ010092511.1:0-10489 GCA_025802335.1 Pinguicula primuliflora | reverse complement strand
GATGTGTGGTTTGGTGCTAATTGCGATTTATATCTTGTTTTGATAGGTTACAATAGGATATGTGAGCCGTCTTGTTGATTATGTATTTGGATCGAAATTAGGGAGTTAACGTATGTTGTAATTAATTGTACATTAAGTGTATTGGCACGTATATCATAACTTATAAAACTCACATAAATGTGTTAATTCGATGTATTCCGATGGTCGACTACATACCGGGTCTTGTTGGCTCACGAACCTACCCGTATATTTTATTGCAGATCCAGAGAGGTGTTGACTTGATTTCACTGGATGGAGGTTCTCGCAATTTCTTTCTAGACTGTCTTTATCTTTTATTATCAAGTACTTAGACTATGCAATAATGGGCCTTGACTTGTTAGCCCTAATGTGTTTGGGTCAAACCCTATTCATGAACTTTGTATGCATTTGATGTTTTAAACCTTAAGATTTCCGTGTACTATTTATATTAGTTTCGTTTCTCTGATGGGCTCGGGCACGGTTGCGGGCCATGCTGCCATAACGAGCCCTTGATTCCCAATACGGGATCGGGGTTCGTTACAACATGCACACCCAAAACTATAAAAAGTGAATAATCAGGAGTGACCCCGTAGAGTAATGAGAACGAGCTGTCATAACCAAGCAAATGTGGAGGCAACCATTTAATAATATAATTGACAGTAAAGATAGCATCAGGCCAAAAAGTACGCGACAAGTGTGCTTTAGATAATAGACATAAGCTCTTATCTGCTAAATGACGATGCTTATGTTCTGCCACTCCATTTTGTTGTGATGTGTGTGGACAGGATATCCGGTGATGTATTCCATGTTTAGTCCAGAGTGACTTAAATGTATTAGACACGTACTCACCACTACCATCACTTTAAAATTGTTTAATTTTTCTAAAAAATTGATTTTCCAAAAGTGCTTTAATTCAATAAAACATTTAAAAACATCGGATCTGTGAACAAGCGGATATAACCATGATAAATGTGAAAAATCATCAATAAGTATGACATAATATCGAAAACCAGTGTTGGACGAAACAGAAGCAGTCCATACATCAGAATTAATCAAGTCTAATGGAAAACTAGAGTAACCTGCAGATGAAGAAAATGACAACTATTTACTTTTACCGAATTGACATGCTTCACAAAAATCTAAGCAACTAGAGCCTGAGACAGGCAATTTATTAAGCTGAACTAATCGACTAACTATTGGAGCAACAGAGTAACCTAATCTTTCATGCCAGTTATTAAATGATGCTTTCACATTAAGATTTGAGGTATTCGACAAGTCCACTGGATATAGCTCATTTACACTAGGCCCTTGCAGGAGCGTCCTCCCCATTTTTTTGTCCTTCAGCTGATAACCATATTTAGTCAACACAAAGAAGCAATTGTTATCTCAACAAAATTTATAGACAGAAAGTAATTTAGTAAAAACATTTGGACAATGAAAGACATTTGAAAAGGTAAGGGAAGCAGACGGGGTGTGATAAGTTAATGAACCGGTATGCCGAATTTTTAGAGATTCTCCATTACCTACAATAATCTCGTTCCCTCCGGAGTAATGTTCCTGCAAGGAAAGAGTGGCCAAATCATTAGTAATATGATTATTTGCCCCTGAATCGGCAAACCACAACCCATTATCGAGAGCAGCATTAGACTGGGTTGCTATGGCCATGAGCTCTGCAGGTGGTAGGTGGATGTCGACCCTGAAAGGTGCAATCCATACGATTAAAGCAGTCAAGAGCAGTATGACAGTCGCCTCTACAGATCTGACAAGCATATGGATTGACCATGCTTGAATTATTGTTGGGTTGCCCAAATTGGGCCCGATTTGGGCCAGAAGGTTCAGTCCCGAGGCGAGAAAAATCTCTCTGCTAGTTATTACACTTGTTTGGGCCACCAGACTCAACTCCATGTCGCGACCTATTACTTGCAGATTCGCCTGGTACCGGCCCAGTGGGTCTCGTCGTAGGATTAACTACTCGATGTACCGAGAAATCACAATCACACCGAAAATTGGAGTCCTAGCCTGAGTAATCTGTGTAATAGCGAAAACTCGTCGGATTCAGAGAATATCGACTACTATTGCTAGAAGTGTATCGTCCATGGCCAGAGTTTCGGCCACTATAGCGACCTCCACTAGAAAATCAGCTATGACCTCCCCGATATGATCCTCGGAACGGCAATGCTATTGAGCGTGGATCTTCATATTCGATAGAATCCTTCGACGGCCATAGTGCAATATTGTCATGTTCTGGTGGCATGAGCACAACGATAAGAGATTCATAGGTCAGTAATTCTCCTTCGAAATCCTCCATAGAAAGCTTGGCGAGCCGCTGAGCAAATGAAATATGTGGCACGAACATCTGGAAGGCATACGAGAGTCCTCCAGCGATATAGTCAATTTATTCATCATCTGTAATAGTCTGTCTTGCGATAGACAATTCTGCACGCAGCAATTTAGCAGATTGGAGAAAGGTTGTGCAGTTCTGCTGGCCTTATTTTAGATTTTGAAGTCATCGCTTCAAACTTATAATTCTAGATGCATTCTTGGGCGAAAAACATCGAGACAATTTGTACCACACAGCATAGGCACTTGTCAGGCTGTAAGTTTCAGGAAGAATGTCAACTTATAGAGATCCATTGATCAAGGGCAAGGACGAACTAATCCTTGCGACACCATTCGAAAAATTCCGGATTGATGGGATCATGGACGATTTTCTGTTCATCATCACTCGTTCGTGGAAGAGTTGCAGCCGAACATGCTAGTGTACCGTCGGCTATGGACATAAAATCATAACTTCGCAAGACTGGAACTATCTGCGACATCCATTAGAGGTAGTTGTTTGAATCAAGTTTCAAAGTGAATATTTGTGAAAGATTTGGTTAGGCCATGGAATAAGTTGCTGCTAATTTGTGGATGGTGGAAAAGTTGTTGCGCGTCTTGAACAGAATCACAACACTGACTGCTGTTCGTGAGGAGAGATTTATGGATTGAATAGGACACCACACGTTTTGCTGTCCGTTTGAGGATGACCACCACACAGTTTGCTGTTAGTTTGAGGATGAACACCACACGATTTGCTGATGGCTCGATTGATTACACTTCAATCGAGTTCACAAATATGGATCACTGAATTTCACACTCAATTCAGGATCGAACGTACTGCGTGAGCAAAGAAGACTCCGATACCATAAAAGAAAACTCAAGAAGTTGGAAGAAAGGATGTAGGATTCTTTGATCTCGTTAACAGTACGTTGGAGTAAACTATGTGAGACTTTGAAGTGACACGAGATGGCCGACCGAAGAAGAAGGCGAATCACAGCGTCGTATCCGAAGAAAAGATTTTGGCAGCGGCATGTAAATAATTTTGTTATATTTGTTAAATTGGTCCACATTTTCGGTCAATATGAGATTGTATTTTTTGAGTCCAATCCAATTTTGAAATTAGTGAAAAAAAGTGTGTGAATAATCAATTCTTAACCAGATATGTAAAGTAAACGGGCCCTTTATGAATTATTTCATTCGAAAAAATGTCAATTTCCTAAGAGAAAATGATACATCTACATAATCATTTTGTACATAAGGGTTATACTTGTTGTTGCTTGTTGTTTTACTTGTAGAAAGTTTGGGTTAGGTTTTTGATTATTTTATTTATTTTTTTTGTTTTATGTTAATTTTTATACAATCAAACATACTGCATGAACTACTCAACATTTGTTGAAACAGATGTCATTAAAATGATCAGTGCGTCATGCGGTTCGTGTTGACACGTGACTTGATACTGTTTCGATTTACTTATTATTTTATTATTTATTATTTGTTTTTTTGTATTGATTTTTACTTATTATTTTTTTATTTTGGGTTCATCATTTAGTGTTTTAATTTTTCGGCGGTGATACTGCCGTAATAATAATTATTGTCGTTAAATAAAGCTTAGCAATTAGAATTTGTAGAGTTTGAGTTCATCATTTAGGGTTTTTTTTTAAAAAAAAATTTAGGATTTTAATTTTTCGGCGGCGAAGCCGCCGTAATATTGGTTGTCACAGTTAAATAAAGTTTAGTATTAGGGTTTATAGTGTTTGGGTTCATCATTTAGGATTTTAGTTTTTCGGCGGCGAACCCGTAGTAATATTAATTGTAACCGTTAAATAAAGTTTAGCATTTAGGATTTATAAAGTTTACGTACATCATTTAGGGTTTTAGTTTTTCGATGGCGAAGCCGCCGTAATATTGATTGTCGTCGTTAAATAAAGTTTAACATTAGGGTTTATACAGTTTTGGTTCATCATTTATGATTTTAGTTTTTCGGCGGCTTTCGCTGCCGTAATATTGATTGTCGTTGTTAAATAAAGTTTAGCATTATGATTTATAGAGTTCGAGATTTTAATTTTTCGACGGCGTAACTATTTTTTTTCGTACAATGGAAGGCAAAGGCCCTGAACTGGAAAGAAAAAACTCGACACAGACCACTCAAGGTGGGTAGAAGGTCTCGGAGGCTATACGGCGTTACTATTTTTAGTAGAACTTAATATTTAGAATTTTAGTATTTCGGTTCATCATTTAATAAAAATTAATTTGTAGCTATATCTAATATAATTCCTAATAAAATATGTGTAATCCATGAATATAAACCATGTTATAACACGTATGTACATAATTTATGTACAGATTCATTATGTACATGTATCATCGGTCTTTCCTAAGCAAGCAAATTGTCACGAAGTCCCTGATTTATCTACTTATTCATCCCTAATAAGACAATGTTTTCCCTCTTAACAAACCTTCCTTTGATTCTTGGTCTCATCTCTGCATTTAATTTTCTGACTTGGTATCTAATCTTGTTTGAGAACAATCTTGTCCTCCTCTTCTCTTTGTACCTCGCAACACTCGCCTTTCTTACTGCATCATCAGTCTCCGATTGCTGATTCAATCCTGTGCATACATGAGAAGCTCCACCAGAATGATGAACCTGCTGGGATTAATCTTAGCCGTTATATCACAACAACAACGTCTAAGATTACAATTCAGAACCGTATCTCGGTACATAAGCATTCGAGACTAAATTGTGAATTTCGAAGAGTTGATCTTACCGTTAATTCAATTAGATTGAATTCACGAGGCCTGCTCCCATTCAACCATGGTGAACCCTGTGTATCCCAAGCATAGATGACTGCTTCGTAATCGAGCCTCAGCAGGTTCATCTTACCTAGCGATTCCTCTCTAATGGCGATCTTACTCTCTCTTCCATCAATGGCTACAGCTACGCTTTTCATTTCAGTTGCAAAATCAAAATCCCACCTCAGTTCCATATCTAAAGCAGGATCAAAATGGCTTGCAATAACAGCTTCTACTTCATCATGATCACCATCTTCTTCTTCTTCTTCCATTTTAACTTCAGCAGCTAATAAAGTCTCAACATCTTCGGCGAACTCTGTCAGCATATCAATATTCAGATCATGGTCATCCCCACGAAATAGCTCTTCTTCAAAAGGCTCAAGAACAGGAACCCTGTAAATAAGTTGCTCCTCATTCTCATCTGCAAAAGGGTCATCACCGTTGTTGATCTCAGGTACGAATATGACTGCGAGAGGGCGATTCGCGGATGGCCGCACGCGGCTAGATTTGGCAGTCCTTGGAGTTCTTGCCTTCTTAGTGAACCCCTGATGCCAAGCCGGTGCACGTCTAGAAGTTTTGAGAAGTTCCCTCTTGTGGCGACTCGCCAACTGGTTTGCTGAATGGACCGATGAATCGCAGGCCTGACAAAGATATGCTTCATCGGCCATGCAAAACCAGCGTGCCCTTTTCACCAGGCAGCCATCACAAGCCCTGGCAGTCTTGCCTGAAAGAGCATTTGCAGCTCTATTCTCATTGAAACTCATGACTGATCATGCAGATGAAACAAGAGTATTGGGACTGTGTTGAGAGTCCCACACCGGAAACAAACATCAAATATTTCGGGTATAAGTAGGATAGGTGGGAGATTATCATGAGCTCATACTTTTAACGAGGACAAATCACCTTCCTAGTAAAATGAACCCACACGCGCGCACATGTGCTCACAAAGCCCGAACCTAGTAAACTATTTTGTGGGGCCTTACACAATCCTGCTCTGTTCTCCAATTGGAGCTTGATCTCAAAGGTTGGATTCTCAGTGGCTGAATGTCCAGATTAGAAGGATTCTCTACATTTTGTGTCACTGAACAGTGGGGGGACCTTGCAGGATTGGCTGCATCTGCCCTGTGGCTCTGGTCTATTCTTATTTGAGCTTTATAGTTTAAGATTTGTGGTCATCTCTTGTTGCTTTCATTTGGCTCCCATTCTGATGCTGAGTTGATAATGGTTTTTAGTGTGAGTTTTGTTATTTCGTTGTCTGCCTGAGTTTTACCAAATCTCCTCCACTACTCACCTTGTGGGTACAATGGATTGACGACAATCAATATTAATCCTAAAATTATTTTTAGTAGGGTTGTTTGATAGGAACAGTCTAAAATTGAAGAATACCATAGTCACCCACAAAGCATATTAGAATTCTCATTATTTTAGGTAGTTAAATGATACTATTAATAGAAAAAATAATTATACAAAATAGTTTCAAAGCTCAGTATCCTTTTTTTTTTTCAAAGGTCAGTATCCTACAAAAGTAAATTGCATACGTGAAAGTAAAAAAGCCGTAACCAGGCCTCTTATGATGGGCCAACCCAAAATTGGATTGATCCAATTCTACTCATGTTGGCGTTGTCCAGTCAACATGAGCTCAAACCCAAAATTAGGTTTGACCCCATTCAAAATTTAGGGTTTGACCTAGTGGTGTGAGTGCGTGGTGGGTGTGTGAGGTCAAGGGTTCGAATCTCGGTACCGACTTCGACTTCCCTTGTATGAAAAAAAACTTAGGATTTGAGAGGGCTCCACACACACATTATGTGTGTGGTCAGGATAGCGAACGACGGCAGCTAGGCTGGGAAGACGAAACTGGGGCGGCGGCAGCACAAGAACAGGGCCAAGAGCCCGAAAATAGGAGTAAGTAACAGATCCGCCGAAAAACGAGAGCAGTAGCTCAAGAACAGAAGCGAGCCGCCAGACATGATCCCAAGTGCAGGAGTCGTCGGGCCGTTTGCGGAACACGAGCGCCGCAAATGGCAAAGCCGCGCCGAGAACATGAGCAGGAGCCCAGCCGAGAATAGTGTTACTTTTTTTGGATAGGTAAATGGGAAAAATACTCTCACTCCTTCCCAGTATCCATGAATTTTTACACTTCGACTAATCTAATGGACCTGCACCAGTCAAAGGCTCCTATGAATTAGATCTGGCCAAAACGCTTTTGCTAGGGCTTGAACTCAAGACCTCTTAATCAAAGTTCACCTTGATTACCACCAGACAGACCTCTTAGTCCAAGTTCACATTGATTACCACCAGACCTCTCTGGGCCGGGAATAGTGTTGCTGACGGAAGAGTTGACGGCAGCCGCCATGAACACGGCCCAGAGAGGAGAAAAAGCCAGGTGGTGGACTTATATTAACTAAAAGTATACAGGCCATACTGGCAAATTGGGGACGAAAGGAGTCGGACTTCTCATTATTAAGCTCTATCTTTCACGGGAACTTTTAGGCATGTGATAAGTACAGAGAGCAAACATAAAGGGGAAATTAAAAGCACAACCATATGCTACAAAGTTAAGAACTCATACCATTATTATGCAATTGATTGCCGAGTACAAAGCTTTCATCACTTCCACAAGTCAAAACAGAACTTAGCCACATGATCGTGAATGTCTGAATAAAGGTTAAGGTATACATTTGGTAGAAATAGTCTAACTCAATAACGGCCTTACAACGAACAAGCACGCCTGCTTGACAAGGAAAAGTGCTCCATATGCATTGTCCTACGGGGTGAGCTTGATCACCTGCAGCAAGAACAGTTGTTGTAAGGAACTATACCCATATCCTGTTACATATAACATATCCCAGGCACAAAACAGAAATCTCAAGACCAGGTTGTGAGGATTATCTTATCTGTAAAGAAAGCTACCATGAACAGTCTTTACTCATATCTTTCTACAGGTGGTGCAGAAACTTATTTATGTAGGTGAGGATAAGGAAATATAGTCATATGTCAAGATGGACTAGAGATACACTCATACACTACAAAAATCATGACCTTTGACAACATTTGCTATTGCATTGGATCAAGATTGAGGAGGAGCAGTTTCTATTCGGTTATTTCATCCCGACGTTGTATTGACGTAGGAGTACAGTTGATGTTCCACAATAGGAAAGGATGATAATCTGAAATCACCTCATGTCCTTTATATTTTACGTGATGCTGAACAAGTTTGAGACTAATTTTGTCGATAATATGCAAGATTCTAAACCAAATCATGATAAGGAATCATACATGGACATGATTGCTTGTCAGTTAGCAGGAAGGGAGTCTAGAGACATAAGAGGTAGCACACATGCTGTCCAAGACCCAACTCTTTCGAAGTACATTCATGCGAATGCAATTGTACAAATCATCTGCAATTTCTAACTTGCACGATTCACCATTCAAGTGAGAGATATCAACAACGAATCAAACTGCTACTTAATTCAACCATAAAAAGGATGCTGTATCTGAAACCTTCATCATAATTTGTCCACTACAAATCTAAGATACCTAAACTAACGCTTCAGTACAAAGAGGCTTTTACTGACCCCATTCCTCTTTAACATGGAAATATGATAATAATCAATCATGGCAGTAGCAGCTACCATAAGATGCAATGGCCAAAAAATAGAGTTCTACCCTAAAATCGTAACACGCGAAAAAACCAGTGCTGAAGTAGAATAGAAAAAATTCAATCCATTAAAAAGACCTTAACTTATTTCGACATTCGTCTAAGGCCATGTATGAGGCCAGTCACTCGGTAGGTGCCTCCACCTTCGGGCCTACAAAAACATCCAAAACAATAGAAAATATTCAAAAAAAATTGTAATCATCAGGCGAATATAGAGAATCGAGCAATGGGGTTCGTGATAACCATGTAGATCATGTGGGCGATGGTCCTTTCCCCATCCAACTCCCCGTGTGGACTCGAGATACTGGTGAACCAGATGTCGGCACTTCTGGAGGTGGTTAACCCCCTCGACGCGGTAGCACCACTTCACTTTCTCCCTCAAGATCTTCGCTTTCTCGATATCGATCCACTTCTCCCGAACCAGATACTCCCTCATCTCCAACATCGCCACCGGATCCTTGTAGGGGTGCTCCGGATCAAAATTGTCCGGCGGACCGTCATGCGTTAACGTAGCGCCCTTCTTCCGACCCATTTTCTGGTGTACAACAAAGGTGCAATGCAACTGAAGGAGCGAGTTGTGTTCGAGGTTTGAGGGGCGAGAGTTGTGGAAAGATTAACATTACCAAGAAGGGCGGGTCTACGGGCGGGTCGGGCTACATCCAGGATTCGTTTTTAGGTCCGCCCCAAAAAAATTAAGCCCAGCCCAGCCCAGCCCAGAACAGCCCAACCCAACCCAAAACCCAATGTCTCCAACACAAGCTCATTTCGTATCGCTTATCAGGAAAACTGGAAAAGTGAGTCTGAAGTTCAGGGGCATAAACCCTTCCGGAATTGTCACTTAAAATTTCAGTGGGAACTATCGTTAATCAAGGTGAGATTGAGTGTATAATGGAATGCTGGCTTCAATTATCTCATGTTTTTTTCATTATCCCGTGTGTTTTTTTTTCCAAATTAGCAAACATACTTTACCAACGAAATGAGCCTCATATCTAAGCATGCTGAAGAACTGAAGCACGCTGAAATTTAGCCGCGAGAGGTCATCTGTGGAGTATGGAGATGCGTGAAAAATACTTCAGTAGGCGTTTATGGCGATCTGCTACAACAACTTTCACTTGCTGATACTACCAATGCGTCTTTTGAGAATACGGTCATGGCGATTTCAGCCTGAATCCAACTTTCTTGAGTTGTTCGTTTCGTGGCTTCATCACTCTGCTAAACCCATAACCATTTCTTCCGCCCAAGTCCGTGATATTGATGTTATTAGCATAACCGACACAACCCACTGGACAAGGCGTATCCACGGTCTCTGTACTGATGATTGTGATGTTGATGCTGCGTTGTCCCTCCTCCATCAACTGAGCCTTCGTGGCTATCGCCCGGATTCACTCAACATTAGCAGTATTGTCCATGCTCTCTGCCATGCCAATCGATTTGCTGAAGCCCATCACCACCTTCTTGACTTTGTTTCGGCCAACTGTGCTCCGGATGAACGTACCTGCAATGTTCTCATTGCTCGATTGTTGGATGGGCGCGATCCTTTCAGAACATTGAGGTTGATAAATGCGTTTATTGCCGAGAAGCATGAGTTTGTCCCTTCGATTGTCAATTATAATCGTCTGCTTGATGAGTTGTGCAAGCTGGGGAGATTGGAGGCAGCCCATTGGTTGTTGTATCATATGATGATGAGAGGGCATTGCCCAAATG